>JANTOP010035638.1:0-11166 GCA_027564815.1 Symmerus nobilis | reverse complement strand
GCTTCTAAAGGCGTCATAATTTGAAAATAAACCAAGTTATGAGCCAAAAAATGAAAAAGGAATCAAGTCTCCCACTTCTCCCCTATCTCTATGTAAATGTATAAATTTTTTAATTTGAAAATTCTATTAAAAAAATATTTTCCGATTTGGCTGAAACTTTTTTTCTGGACGATTGATTAGACAAATTAAAAACTAATTTCAGGGTTTTGAGATAAAAAATTATTTGAAGCAAGTACGAGCTTAGCTTCCGGAACTTAATTATTTTTCGGTACATCTATATACAATATACATCATGCCACCATATTAATCGGGAGACATGAGTGCACCTTTCTGTATATTTTTCGAGTCGGATAAAACTCCGGATATAGAAGGGCACCCTGTATCTTGCTGGGAACGTTTTAATCTGAACCAATCTGTTCGTCGAACAATAAATAGCTGTAAGCCAATTTAGCAATTTAGGTATACAAATTATTTACAATACCAAAAACAATAAAATCGACATCGAAAATATACAAGAAACGGTATTTAGTTCAATTATAATTGAAACACAATAATGATTTTAAATGGGAGCAATTAAAATTTATTTTTGGAAAATTGTTTGTATTATTTTTAGAATCAATTAATTTCGAATATTATTATAAAACGTTAATTTCCCCATGTATGTATTTCAACAAACATATATTATTCAAACCACCCAAATTTTATATTTTATTATAGTTACATGTCGTCGAATTAATTCTATATTATCCCATTTATTTAACCTGGGGAGGATTAATGATATCCGAATCCGTATATATATAATTTTCAGATCCAACCACCAAAACCCATCAATTTAAACGGAAAAAATCCATTGACACCCCAAACCCATTACGAAGTTCAGATACTACAACTTACCTGGAATCAATTGAATCGGTTGGCAAACATCCGCAACTCGATTCAATTGTTGACGATTCGTCGGAAGACTCGTCGTCACAGGATGCACGTCGAAAGAAAAAGGCTCGGACTACTTTTACTGGCCGACAAATATTCGAATTGGAGAAACAGTTTGAGGTGAAGAAGTATTTAAGTTCAAGCGAACGTGCCGATATGGCGAAACTTTTAAATGTAACGGAAACACAGGTGAGTGGATTTAATTTATTTAGAAAATTTCGGATTTAATATCCTAAAACTTTGAAAATTAATAAAAAATTTTTCCCTGAATAATTGACGAGTTTAATTTAATATTCAAATTGAAATAATTTCCATTTTCACAAATAGTTTTAAGCGAATTTGTGAATTATTTATGGGAACAGGTAATTGGTATACATAAATTAAATACGTAAATTTTATTTGCCATTTCAATCGAAGGAACAGAGTGTAATTTCATGAATTTAGTTTACGGCAATTTCTGACTATTTAATTTTCAGGTTATTGATCTGATTCACCTAAAATTGATCTAAATTTCAGTCAACTTATAATAATTTTAAATAAGTCATTTAACTGAGAAAATAATTAATTATTTTTAAAGAAAAATCGTTAAGTGGTTTAAGCTACTTTGGGGAACCCCCTGGTGTTTCATTAATTTCTACTTAACAAAGTCATTAAACTTCACTTTTATCTCTCCCACCTCCGGCATATGTTTTGATTCCATACGATATTTGAACGAATATTATTTTGAATTTATTATGATAATTGAATATCCCATTGTGCCCATCAGAATGATCCATTACCTCCATTGATGTTCATGCGCCCCCCAATTATTCGTGGATCTTTTTATATAAAAATCTCAATTCTATTTTATATTTTCTTGATTGATAAATTATAATAATGAACGATTTTTTAAAATAAACTATTAACGTAATGTGTCGACCTCCCACGCAAAATATTTAATATTTTTTTCCATCTCTTAATATTAAGTAATTTTCTAGTTTTGGATTTAAGAAATGTTGAATATTTTTTGAATATTGTCAGTTAATTTCTATAATTTATGGGAAAATGAGATATTCCACTTGAGAAATCCAATTTCGGGAGTCCCGAGACAGTTGAAAATAAAAAATGAAAATTTATCATATTGAAAGAAACCCTAATAAGAGAGTTTTAGACGATCCTGACTCCTAAATATATCAAAAAAAAAATCTAGGGTCCAAAAGTGTTAGACTTTAACTTTGTTAGAACTTTATGGATCTCGATTACCCTCTTCGAATTCATGCAAATTCATAGCGAATTTGAAATCGGCCGTTAAGCACAATCTACAATTCTTCGTAATGATGAATTAATTTCACGGATTTATTCCAAGACAACTTTTGACTAAAATTCATTCATAAATATCTAACCTATTCGGCAATAGGTTTCGAAAGTTTCGGCATTTGACCGCTCAATGAATTTTGAATTTCCCTCATCCTGATACGACTTTTCCAACCGTTCAAACATTTCACCAATATTTTCGTTATATTGTATTATTGAATATTTTGTTATATTTGATTCCAAATTATACAAAATCAACATTTAGTTTTAAGCTGTCATAGCGCTTTCTAGACGTTTGAGCTTTTTTTCTGGGAAAGCTTGAAATTGCGTTAAAGGATGCGATATCTAGATGGAAAATATATTTCAAAATGTTCACAATTATTTTCGTAGCTTACAGCTTTCCTTGAGCTTTAATGGTTTGGGGAGCTTTAGCGAAAATTTCAAACTTGATAAATCAGATGGAAATTTTATTCCAAATTATACAAAATCAATATTTAGTTTTAAGCTTTCAAAGAGCTTTCTATGCGTTTGGGGTTTTTTATTTGGGGAAGCTTAAAATCTCGTTAAAGGCTCGTTATCTATATATCGAGAGGATCATAATGTTTATTCAGTACTCTTTCTGACACTCAAATATTTACCAAATTTTTTCCTGCTCTTTTCATTTCTTGCCCCCAAAATTTTCCATACTTATAACTTTATTTGAATTTTAATGACAGGAAACTCTCTCCACTTCCCCCCCCCCCCCGGTTTAGATAATTTTTGGATATGTTGTAGTTCTAGTATATTATATTTTTTTAGCTGCCCAAAATGATATTGAAGGGTTTAAATCCACCCTCGAAGAGGTTCCAACTGATTTCCAACACTGATTTTTGACAGATCCTCCTTAACATACCGAACAATATTCCCATACACTATTTTAGTCTGCCAACCTAATATCATTAACGTGTGATTAGCATGAGCCCCATATGTATATTCGAACTGAAAATAAAAAAATGCGCTAAAAAATCGGCGACAAAAAAAAATTTGGAAAGTTTGAATCTATCTTTCTTCTTAATTTTTGTTTTGTAAGTACGCTTCCAAGTATTTAGTATTTGGTATTTCCATACTTTATCCAAAAAAATTTAAAAATTTCAAATTCCCCCCTCCCTTAAATGTAAATTTTTTCATTGACATTAGCAAGAATCGATATTTTTTGCAATTCATTGATGACAAAAAAATATCGTTTCCGATGAAAGAGGTTGCCTCCCCCTCCCCCCCCGCTATCATGAGATCAACCTTGTTGAACATCCCCCCTCCTTCTTATTACCCACCCTAAGGGGACAAGTATTTGTGGCATTTTTTCAACATCAGCCGCCACCCACCATGATCTGCAAGAAAAAATGTCCCAACTCCATTTCTACCATAATAACAACTTCCCCATACGTCACTTTGACGTCAGATGCCGTTTAGTATTTATTTGCGGCAATAAACAGATTTTTTTTCCATCAGCCCCATCTATTGGCAGGCGGCGATTTTTTAACAATTTTTCTAGGTCAAAATTGACCCAACGAACAACTTCCCCATACGCCACATTAACATCGGACGCCATCTTGTACCATTGTACCTGCATGGAGCAGATATTTCACTTTGGTGGGTAGCTCCTCACTGTTTTCTTTTTTTTTCTTTTTTCGTGAAGAAATTCATAATTTTTGAAACACTTTCTTAGGCATGGGGAAAATGTAATTAAGGCGGAAATTAATTTCTCGAATACAAGAAAAGAAATTATCCCCTAGTTTAGTTGGGGGGTTTTTATTAAGGTGCGACAGAGTCATTATTAAATTGATATTTTTCAAAAAAATAATCAATATTTTCTGAAAAATTTGAAGTTTGAGAATTTGAAAATTTTAGTTAGGGTTTATTTAGAGGTTGACAACTAGCGCTAATGACGTATAAACCTTGAGGGGTTATCTAATAAGTTATATTTTTAAAATTAGGCCAAAAATTAATTTTCTAGAAATTCAATAATTTTCGAAACCGTTCTGAAGAAATACAGAATTTTCCATATATTTTCTTCCGGATGGAAAAATTGTAATTTCGCAGAATTGTTTCCAAATAAATAGTGAATCAAAAAATTACTCAAAATTAAAAAAAAAATTAATTCACTTGAAATTTTAATCTCAAATTATCTTATCAGCCGAACTCCTATTCAATAAAAACCACATTTTTTTATAAAATCTTTTTATTATAATTTAAATATTTAATTAATAATAAGTTGTAATATTAAGTTAACTTAATTAAATAATTAATTAATTATTATTTTTCGTAAACAACAGAAATAAAATAAATTAAATCATTTTTTTGCGATTCAAATTACAGATAAATATTGTCTGGATTTTTTTGAAATTAATTAATTAAATTCTTTCCCTTTTATTTAATTTAAAAACCAGACAGGGATGGGTATTAGGAGATGATATTTTATACTTTATATAAATTTTTGTACGTTAAATTTTAATTATTTAAAATTCTTAAAAATATGTTTCATACATAAATTGTTATTTCTATCCGTCCAATATATGTAATGAAAGCGAAATCTTAATTCCAATCTTATAGATTTATTTAATTCATTGAAATTAAATTAATTACAATAATTTATCGAAGATTTATAGATTGAATAAAGAAATATTTTAACTTGATTATTTTCCGTTTATTGAAAAGAACAAACCGTTTAATTTTCTTTCATACAATCCGCATCTCTCATCGGATTGTTTTTTTTCCTTTTGAAAAATCTTTAAATTCAAGTAGCACCTTCCCATTATCCAATTATCATTAAATTGATCATTTAACGTAATTTTATTCAATCGAAATGAATGTTTCTCGAGAAACCCCAAATGAATAAATTTCTTATATAAATTTCATGCTATTCAAATTATTCAAATTTGACCACCAAAAGTGTTGATAATTTGAACAGAACGATGGAGGAAAAAAAGTGTTATCTCCACTCCATATTACCTATATAGTTTAAAGAAGGAATAATTAATTAAGTCTAGATGGAAAGCGAAACATGAAAGACCTACCGGAAGATCGGTTCGATTATTGGTCGATATTTTTGAGGTGGGGTATTGGAGCGCGGTATAAGAAAAAAATGAAGAAATAAACGAATCGAAGAACATGATCACAATTTCTATAATCAATTAAATGGTGATGTGCGCCGACTTCTTAATGGTTTTGCGTATTATACGTATTGTATCAGGGATCCCGAGAAATAATCAATTTTTTCCTGGAATTTTAACTATGAAGTTATTATTTATGAAAAGAGATGAAATTAAATTGATTGATTTATATTCGGTACTCCTAATAAATAAATTAAAGTCTTCAATAAAAGCTTAATCGTCTATTTGGAATCGTTTTTTTTTAATTCTTTGTTTTATTGATTTTATTCGATTTTAATAAAATACTTAAACAAGAGAAGTAAAAAACATATAAATATTTAAATAAATAGTTTTGGTGGACACGCTGAGGGGATTTTGATTTTATTTTTCTTCCTAAATATTGAGTTGACAAAGAATGCGAGCTCACACGTTTTCTTTTTTTTTTATTCATTCTTAAAGATATTTATATTTAAATTAAATAATTTTTATACGAAATAAATGGGATTAAATTTTCTTTATTATGTTCCAAAAATTTATTTTTATTTTTTTCGTTTAATTTTAATCAATTTAACGATGCAGGTGGTCTGTTCTGAACAATATTTGTATCTTGAACAGAAATTTTATTTCAAATAACCATTCGTCTTGTAGAATGAACTTGTAATATACCTAACAAGGATAGGATATATGGTATTTCCACCTCTAAAAAAATCGAATGCATCGCATATATCCCTGCTATATAGAAATATTAAACTATTTTTATATCCCTGTAGGATAAGGAATATATACTTCCGATAGTACTTCTAGGAGTATTTCCTTATACCACTTCCTATATCGATCGAAGATTGATGGAAATCAATCACGTGCAGGAATAATCTGCATAAAATAAAGTACATTAGTAATAGTACATTAGATGTGCTCTTAGTTTTACCTATCGTCCTCTGCTGTTGATGAAAGTTCTCTTTCCCTACGAAACTGGCTCCAAGATATCAAATTCGAAATATTAAATAAAAATATTATAAAGTCATCAAGGGAATATTAAATAATAATTTGAAAGTTTCATCAAATCCGTGAAGTTTATGAGAATTCGTGAATTATAAATAATTTTGCTGATTTCCAATATTTTAGAAACTCCTCGGATATCGTTAAAAATTTTTTCTGAATTTACCGGTCGTCTACCGGCCCATTATTTTAACTGTTCGGCTGCTAGTTTCGACTTTCCTGCAATCCCTTTATCAATTGATCTCCTACTTTCCAACATTTTTCCTACTTTCATCAAATTTTTAGTCTACCTTCCCCGAATTTTTTCTAACTTATTCAGACCTTAATAGATATCCCCTAGTTCTCTCGTCTTTTTTATATTTTTGGCTTTTTAAAAGCTCAGAGACTGCTTTGGATTTCGGACATAATTTTATTCGTATTGACACCTATTTTCCATCCAAATAATTTACCTGCAACGACATACAGAACATCGACTATGGTATCCAATTGATAACGGGCTTTATCAATTGGAAACTATAGTCGATGTTCCGTACGTCGCGCGTCTTATTGTATTAGAGATGCAAGAGATTCGAGTACTAGGTACATTATACTCGGTACTTTTAGGATCCGAAAGTAACGACTATTCATTTCTAGAAATACTCGTTACTTTAGCTACTCTCGTTTGTTGGTTTCGCTTTCATATTTTCCCACTACCCATATTTTTGTTTTAAATTGATTTTATGTATTTTACTTTATGGATGCGAAGCGAAGTATATAAACGATTCTATATTATTCTCTGCACTAATAAAAAATTATACTATATATATACACATGTAAGAATAAAGTAGCTTCGCTTACATAAGGCAAACAATTTTTTTTTGTATTTATATATTTGAGTTGTCGGTACCAAATAAAATGTTTTAACACGATAACACCAAGGTCAGCAGATTTGAGTACTCTATCTACCGATATAAAATACCGTATGTACCATTAACATGTAGAATAAAGTAGCAATGGTGCATATAGGTACTGGAACCTAATACAATATAACGAGTACTTATAGTTAAGTGGATCCGAGTACTCGGATCCGAAAAGTAACTAAACTTTGCATCTCTATTTTGTATATATTTCTTATGCATTATTTCCCAGAAATGAGTACACAGAAAGATCCGCACAAATCTTCTGATTAATTTGGTACCATTGCGAATTTAATTTTACCTGCCATTCAGGAGTTATAGCTATTTTACAATTACACTGGTTGCTCATATATATATCAGCTGGTTATCCTGCGGGCATAAATATTGGCAATTTGAAAGGATTTTGCGGAAAACTTTGTTCGGTCCGAAGAAAATATATTGATGCTGGAAGTTTCTTTAATAGTTAAGGTTAAATACAAAAATAAATATTTCCAGAAAAGTCCAACCATACGAAATTCATAAAATAAGTCAAATTTTCAATCAATAATTAATGCAGGAAAATTGATTATTTTCCAGTATATATGTTAGGTATTATAGCTGACAACTTTAAGAACTTTTGTTTGGTAAAAAAAAATCTAAGGTTTCAGATAGTTGGTAAGACAGTTGGTGGTTATAAAAAAAAATATTTCGAATATAAAACCAGGAAAATTTCAGGGATAAAAATTTGAGCGAGATGATAGATAAATAAAACACCCAAGATATTTTTCTTATTTTTAAATAATTATTACGATTTAATCATATTGTATCGTTTAATTAATTAAATATTAAATTGTACGTTCAATTAGAGTGCATATGCTAAATCTTAGAATTTTACGGAATGTCATAAACCCCGAATTACCACAAAAAATCATGATTTTCTCAAAATAATCGAGAGAAAATGGGTCTCAAACTATTATTACAGATTTATGCAAAGAATATCTGTGCAAAATTTTAGGCTGTTAGATGAATTTCTTAAAAATGGCAAAAAATTACACGGGTAGGGTAGTCCATGGTTTTTGGCAAAAATTGAATAATTCAAGAATATGCATTTTTATTTAAGTCATAGCTTTTGAACGAATATGCAAATTCAAAATTATTTTACTCAGTTAGGGTAAGTCAATAATGACAAATTCCTATTGTAAATTCCCTATGTGAATTTCATTCGCCCGCTTATCCAACTTCTGAATTAAATTTCGCGAAAACTTTTGAGAAAGGTTACAACGGCATGTATATTTTTAAGGACGTCTAAGCAGACATCTCTAAAGTTGTACTTTGAAATACTTGTTGCAGCTAATCAATATATTTGAGCGGTTAAGCAAGAAATGATACATAGAAATTTACCTATGTTTACGGTTTTCCATTTATTTATTTATTTATTTGTTTATTAATACAATTCAGATAATTTACCAATTATTTGTTTATTTATAAACCATTAAATCTAAATAATATAAATTTATTTCTTATTTTATTATACTTTTATGTATTAAAAATACGAATATGCATAACGGTAGGTATTAATCTTAGACTTAGACTTTAAAACAATTAGAATGATTAATTATTAAATCGGTTCTAATAGTCATTAACATTATCTTAGTATAATTTTCAATTCTAAGAAATCATTAACTAAAAGATTGGCGCTTAAACCATTTTAGATTAATGAATAGATACAGTAACCTCTCACGAGTTAATTTCTAGTTATAATTTACTGATTAAATTTAACATTTAAATCGAACTATTTGGGACAAGATAATTTTCTTAATTCATTCCTTTCGTACACAAAATAATTAAGTTGATTTATTACCACCACAATGGCTTTTTATTTTGTTTCAATCCATACGAGTTATGATCCGAGTATATTTAAGAAATTACAAGAATCCAAAAATAAATTAAGACGAACGAATAAAAAAAATAAAAAGAACATGAAAGGGAACTATTGTGAACAGAGATTAACATGTTCACAAGTATGTTTTTGTCATCATTTCAGATCATGAAAAATTTATATTATGAAAAATCGACCCGGGAGACAGCACTGATTTCATACAGTTAAATGGGTTCTAATCATTTTTATTTTTATTAATTTTGGATGCAGTATGTTTCAGACTTAACTCCCATTAAAATATATCCCTAAATTTTAAATATCCAGTCTAAACAATTACACAATTAATTTAGAACACACTACCATTCCATTTCTATTTAATTATCGTTTTATTAATACTATGGAAGAGTTAATTGCTCCGTTTTTCTTCTTCATAATTGTTTAGACTTAATCTCTATGGGATTAATCGACGGTTTTTCTAATATTTTTTTTCTCCATTCTATTTAATAAATCATTGATTTATATATATTTCTTCCTTTGTACTTTCCGGGTATATAAATTTCAAGAAAAAATAAAACTTAATAATCTTTCAGTTTTATAAGTTTTTTACTCTCTTAAATCAGCATCCTGGAAACCGTATATTATAAGAATCTGAAAATAAAATAAAAGTTAATTTATAATATTTTTTTTTTGTTGGATTGGGATATGGAAATGTTTCGTTAATTAATTGAGGTCCATTTTAATTGGGTATACAAAATATTAAAGGAATTCTTACGATAAAAAGAACAGTTTTCTTATCTACATTTATTTCGACAACTCAAATCTCTACCTCTTTCCTTAATTCGGTAGCCGTGTCTTTTCTTTATCGATTTACATGTTAACATTGGCGTATCTTCCTTAATTATAGTCGTACGGTAGCGGATGGATGGATATACGAATAGTACATCAAATAAATTCTTTGAATTTAAACTATAATCCTTTCCCATAATTCAATTTCAAAGATAATGTACTATACTAGTAAATTTATTGAAATTAGAACGAACTGTTTGGCTTTAATAATATATAAATTATAATCAGATTAAATGGCTGGCAGATCTAACAACAAATTTCGAAAATAAATTTTATTTTATCGACCGTTTAAAACTTTTATTTTTATGATCTCTGTTGTCTCATTTAACGTTATATTTGATGCGACCCCGGGAGCTAAACACAATATACATTAAATGCACATTAAAATGCATTCTAGTTGAATATTACACAGTGGTGAACAAGAAAACCCTATTGTACTCGTAAGATAGTTAACAAACTATACGATAAATTTCGATTAGCTCGCCACTGTAGTTGAGTAGTTTTAATTTTAATTGTAGCATACGATATGGAAGAAACGGGTAATGTTATTTAGTTAATTTAATGGGCCTCTTTTTAAGTGTGTTTTATCGGTTTTGAAAGGCGCTAAGAAATGGATGAATGCAAGAGGATGGGAACCGAATAGAGGCTATTAATCAAATATCATATTAACGTATAAAATACATGACGAACAAATTACTTGGTTGGTGACCGAATTGTATGAATTGAACGTTGAATGACTGATGGTGAATGGTCAATGAACTTATGAATGGTTCGATTTTAAATATAATCTTTTTAAGAATAATTAATTATTTAAATCATAAATAGTTAAATTCATTAGAATGATTAGAAATTGAAAAAGATGGCGGTATTCGGGATAGGTATACCTACTTTAAATGTATAAAGATACAATTAGCGGTACTTGTGTGGGATCTTATCAGAGTTCCAGTTCGGGTGTCGGAATTAATAAAAGGATATATACGATACTGCCCAAAAAGGGGTTGATAAATTTCCATAACAGCAGTTAGTATTTTATTTCATATTTTTAACAAATTTTCTAATTAACCCGAAATTTTTTAAATTCCATCAAATTTTATAATTTTAATAAAATTTTCAAATTTTCATTAAATGTTCAGATTTTCAAAAAAATTTCGGAATTTGATAAAATTTTCAGAATTTCATAAAATTTTTTCGATTTTTCCAAAATTTTTTTTTTAAT
>JANTOP010035627.1:0-11166 GCA_027564815.1 Symmerus nobilis | reverse complement strand
TCATCCGAGAAATGACGGATATAGTGTACAAATAACCATTTATATTCTTCCGATCCGATCTCCGTCATCCGGCAAATACCGGAATGTGTACAACAGCTCTTAGTCAAGTTCCCAAATCGGCCTCTGTACATTGTCGCTACCGGATACACCAGAAAATACAGACAGTACAGATCAAAATTAATACACAATATTATTGTAGTATGCATATAAAAATTGTATAAAATCAATGAAAACATACCCGGGGCCTGACTTGCCATCTGATCAATGAATGACGCATTTCTGCTTTAGTAACGTTCCTAAATCCCCGAGGAACTAGATTGAACGTGAGTATACTCAAAGACGATGGGATGCGTATAATGATAATGAGATAAGCATACCTTACGAAATAAATGACGGATTTTCATATTTGCAACCACAATTTTCAGACGGCAAATATGTTGAAAATATAGGCGGATATCCTTGAATATATCCTGGCAATTATTACACATCTGTGTAATACAGATCAAGTTTTAAGGTGAAAACATTCAGCTGCGGTGTGCCTGTTCCACGACTTTTAAAAGCTTCCTAGATGAATATAAATGGAAGTGAATAACTAATTAATTCTTCTCTTTTTGATTTAAACGTTTTTTAAGAATAACCAAGGTTTAACAATAACCACTCGTTTCCAGTAGAACATCTTTAAAAAGTGTTTTAAAGACGTGGACCAGGCACTATCTCAGCTGAGTATTTTAACCTTTATATACCGGGTGAGTTTTTTATCTGGAGACGACGGAGTATCTCAAGAACTGTGTATCAAATCAAAAAAAGGTCAAATTGAAATTTGATAGTCTCTGGGGGCTCATTAAATCATGCCTAACTCGACCTAACGACGATCTCGACTCGACTCCCCACCCCACTCCCTGGGGTTGGGCGGACGGCAACATTGGAATCTTTAATGGGAACCTCCATTTTTTTTTAGATTCGGATTCTACGCCACCAAATACGTTTTGTTCGAAACTCTTTTCGTAGCGTAGAGTCCGTATCTCTAATAAAAAATGGGGGTTCCCATTGAAAATCGCCAGGGGGTGGGGGTAGAGTTAGGCAGCATTGATTCCCCAGACTGGCATGGAATCCTCCAGAGACTAACAAATTTCATTTTGACTTTTTTTTTATTTGATGCAAAGGTTTTGGATCGTTGTCTCCAGACTCGATAAAACTCACTCGGTATATGATTACTTTGAAGATGTAGTGCGTGAATAGACAACAGAGTGTTAATACGAAAAATAGAAGGAAAATTAGACATGACAAAACTTTTGAAACAAGACAATTGAATTTTTTTTTAAATAATCCCAAAGCATATTATGTATTTATTAGCGAATAGTGACTGTTGTGAGGAAAATTACGTTAGCTGAAAGATTATGATAGAGTTGAAACTCTAAATAAGTTAGTGCACTTGTTACATATTTCTGGTAACATCGCGACCGTACAGTTGCATTTGCTATTCATTGATCCCAAAAACAATAGCCAAATTCAAGGAAATCTAACGATTAACGCAATATAAGTTTTATGAGTAATGTATTTAGGTGAATTCTACAATATAAAGTTACATGAAAGAATAGGGTAGCGGTTCGAAAAATCAGAATTTAGCAATCAGACAGGCAATCAGTTTGTTTCCGATCAACTAAACAAAAATGTCGCTTTGTTGCTATGATACTTAATTGTGTGAGTATGGCTGAGAAACCTTACAACTTACGGTTTGATCTTACACACATACGTGTGTCCCAGTCTTGACGATTGGAATTGAACGAGTCTCTGGAATTGAATCATTGCCGGAGCGTGAAGAAATGGAGAAGTTGTGTGTATTTGAAGTGTGGGTTTATCACCGATTCTGCCAATTAGTTGGACCAGTTGTGACTGATCGAACTGGACTGCGTAATATCGCATGTATAACGCTAGAATAACAAGAGCGGGGATAGAGATCAGATTCCGGGGATCGGGCACGGATGTATATGGTGGCGTACAATATACAGAAATAGGATAATATATCAAAAATAAAAATCCAGTAGCATAGATATGCCAAAACACATTAAATCAATTTTATAAAACAATGAAAACATTTGCTAAAAATGAAACCTATCAATTTGAATTTAAAACAAGAAAAATAGCATTCCGATAAATTACACTGTGGTACATAAAAAAAAATTAGAACAGACTAGGTGGAGTACAATCCTTTCGCTACGAATGCTGCTTGGAGGTGAAGATAAATAACGTCTGGCTAGTTTCGTTAAATTAGGATATTATTTGCCAGTTTCCGCCCACCAAGGTCCAAGGCCACTTTCCTTTTAACCGATGTCAGGACGTTTAATAAAATCTCTTGAGAACTTTTCTGAATTTATTTCTGGTTACTTTGATTTGCAAATGTTAATTCTTCTGGACAAGCCATCTTTTTCATCACTGTCATTCTTTTTTTGAAGTTCTTCATCATTGTCTCTAAGGTTCTATATTGGCGATTGAATTTTCACTTTACCTAACAGCCACATTTTTGCGGTAAGATGGGAATCCTGGGAATCCAGTATTAAGAACTCAAACTTATAAAACTAACGATATAAAATGGGTTTCGCCAAATATAAAGAGAGTCTTTTGTTTTCTGTTCCATCTTTTAGTACAGAGGCAAGTACTACATACTACATTGGCCGTGTTTTTTGAGGCCATGAGGCACGTCAAAGATAAGTTCGGGTTTTTATAACAATGAATCTATTTAAAATACAGAATAATGGAATATGTTATATAATTATTATAAATATATTTATAATATGTAAATTTATTTAGCTTATTATAATCATATAATTATACTTTTGTTAAATTTTGATAAAAACAAGTAATGAAGATATGCAAGCACCATACTATAAAAACCTGCCCGGTCGAGTACGCTGGACGGCCGGTTAATTTATATTCTTTTTGGCAGGGTACTCGGTACCCTGGTGAGTTTAGGTGAGTTCTTCTCTCACAATCTTCTTACATAGTTCGACTCAACACCATTCTTCTCGTCGGAATTCTTCTTATCGCAATTCTCATTAGCATAGTTCTTCGTAACATAATTATTACTACTACAATTAATCTCAAGCTTAATTGTTTACAGCACAATTTGTATTAGGGCCTGAATATGTTGGAGATTCGACTAACGATAATAGCGTCGGTAAGAGTGACGAGAAATACAAGCGCATATTTCTTTGCTTATTTCTTTGTTTTTATCGCATATTTTTATGGTTTTTATTTTTCATTCTTTTTGTGCGGCTACGTTTTAATATATATACAAAGAGAAAGCAAAATAAAAACCATTAAAACATGCGATAAAAGCAAAGAAATATGCGCGTGTATTTCTCGTCTCTCTTATCGACGCTATTATCGTTAGTCGAATCTGCAATATATTCAGGCCCTTATATAGAAAAGAAGTCAACTGGTTGTCCGGTACGGATAGGAAAAAGGAGGAGGTGGGAGGAAAAACACGAACGTTCTGGGACAGCAGAAAAAGAAGACAAATAAATTCGTGGCTAAAAAGAAATATGGCGATTAAAAAAAAGGAATTATAAAAATTGTGGGAAAAAAACGATTACAAAAGGAAATTGAAAAGTGAAGGAAAAAGGGTGATTTGATTCTGGAAAGAGGATATATTTTTTTTGGACAACGGATACAGGTTGATGGGCATTCGATCATCGGGAAGCGATCATAAAAGGTGTATGGCGGGTCAGTAAGATAAGCTAGAGAGTAAGTCCATTATATTATAAAAGAAAACATATCCTGGAAAAAAAAATAAAATATACAAAAAAAAATAAATTTACAGACTTCAACTTTGTAAAAGTTCGTTTTTTAGTTTAGAAACGATCACTTTGTACATCTCCGTACCCATGACTAAACGGCCCATCGTGTTGACGCGGATCGGCGAGGGCCTGCAACTGGGTTTTGGTTTGCTAGGCCGTCTTCATATATATATAATACCTCCATTGGTAAATTAGTCAGTTGAAAATTCTTTTAGGGTATATAGGGGTATATGAACACAAACAGTGATAGTAACAAAATGTAAAACTCTATTTTTCGCAGATTCGTTTATTTCATTATACAAATTATATTATAAAATAAATATATCCATAGATTATAATAATTTTCTTTGCTAAAATAAGTGCATTAGTAATGTAATGACATAATGTTAATTTTGTTAATGTTCTCGAGTATAAAATATTACTCAATATGATGACTGAACAGAAAATTTGTTTAATCCATTTTTATATTATACTGCATCATAATAATTCACAAGCCGTATATATTAGCAAATATAGGAAAAAAATTTATAATCATATAACTATCATAGACATATTTAAATTACATGCATATTAACAAATAATTTAATTAATTACTTGTCTTTATCATTATGTTCGATTGATTGCTAGTTGTCTAGGTGTTACACGCATTAAACACCTAATTAATTGTTTCTATGTGATATGATGAAATTTGTATAATCTTTAATGCATTTTAAATAACAGTAGAATTTTCAATATGGTACATATTACTTTGCATCGTGCAGCTTCTGTTTGAGATTGTTCATATCTTACGGAGTTCTCTTATTAAGAATATTTCGATTTAGGTTACTTCACAACAATGTTGCAATATAATCTAAGAGAAATCATAAATTAGAGTGTATTTTGAAATGTATTAATATTAACTATAATATACATCCGAATGGACCTACTAATAAAGTCTTTAATTGAACCGTACCAATAAAAATTATTATATTATTGTGAGATATTACATGACTGGCAGTAAACATATTAACGTATTTGCATATATGTATTTATTATGTTGTAATTATATATTTTCCTTTAGGTCAAATGTCACTCTTCGATTTATAAAATAAACTTAGTAGTTACGAGTGAAATATACTAACATGTTAAAATTATGATAAAACTACAAAAGGTCAATACAAAAACAATATAAGTAAAAATTTGTGTGTTTGAAGAGAATTATCTTATCCAGCACAAGCAGATCATACGATTCAGTCTTAACTTATCTTCTTCTTAAAACAAATGTTTTCCAATTGATTTAGTTAATTCTTTTGAATAATCCCAATTCGGAATATAAGAGGTGAATATCATCTTATTTTTCAGATAATATATTGACTTAATGCTGCTCCAACATTTTTTTAAAAAAAATTTCTCAAGATTTTGATTGTTTAAGTAACATTTTTATTTCGCATTTTCACCCAGAAGGCAATAAATCTTTAAAAATATTTTCTTAACCTATACGAATATGCACCACATTTCTTATATTTTGATGGTATTTCAAGGTGATATTAATTTTTAATATTATTGCATATGGCTTAATTTCGTCTGCAAGTATAGAGATGAATAAAGGTTTTACAAATAATTGTATAATTGTTAATTTAATTACAACCATCATATAAAATGATCTCTTAAAAACAAATTCTCTGTAAAAGATATAGGTAAGGGTAAATTCAAACACATATTGTTAAAATAATAAGTTGAGACCATATTAAAAAATATATTATCACTAAATACTATTCGATTAAAATTTTGTATTTTAAAATTGTCACTATTAAAACTTGTACCTATACCTACTGTTGGCAAACGTCTTAAATTGTATATTACATAAATTAAAGTTGCATATTTTTACTTATTAACCTTATTAGCCAACTTTTCCTTCAACATTCCGAAGCGCTGTATATATTCATCATAAAAATAAAATTATTATAATTTACCACAATATAAAAAAAATTCGCACTATAACTGGAAAAAGGTAAAAGAAATTTAAATATTAATCACTAAATATTATTAAGTAAAAATTAATTTATAAAATTTATAATGGCGCCATTTACACAAATTATAGTTAAAATTGATTTGATATTTGTTATACAATTTCGACATTATAATTTAATTAATATATAATGTGGGATCCATCAAATATAAATCATCTCTTATCCATCTAACTTGAAATAATACATTAAAAATAGATCTATTATTGTTAGACGACGACGAAGATGATGTGCCTAATTTAATTATTAATAATTAATAACATCTTCTAAATTTGTATATTTTTTTTTTAAATAAATGTCATCATCAAATTAATAACAATTAGATTGAGAAAAGCGACTAAATATAAAAGTATATATTTGAATATTCCACTTAACGATGCATAGAAAATTGAATTCGATATGCTGTATGAAGCAATTCAATATAATTTGTTATAAATTTAAATTGTATCTAAGTAATAACATTAATATTCATAAGCCATTAATAGCCATCTATACTTAGATCAATCAAAGCAATTGAAATAATGTAAATAAATAATTTTGTTAATTATAAATTAAACAGTTGTTCATCGAAGGTTTTAATAATGATTAACAATAATTACGCTATAATTAAATAACTTGTAGGATATCAGCGCCTTATTTGATTTTATAATTATTTTGACGAAAATTCACCTTATTATAAGCATAAGTTATACACCCATTTAATGATATTAATTTTAATCAAATAATTTGAGCATATAGCACTAAAATTTTATGAAATTCGCATTATACTCATATTTTATTAAATGCCAGAATTATATTTATTTACTGCAATCATAATTTCAACATTTACTTCTACAACTGATATACATGCCCTTAATATCCCAACAGATTTAATCACTAATATCTAAAATTATTCATATAGAATTTCCAATAATTCGACTCAGTATTGTTTGAATATTATATTATATATTGGATTGTTGGAATAGTTCGCTCTTTTTCTTAACCTTGAAACCTCGTATTTTTGGCAACACTAATCACTTCTGATAAAAGCAAATTAGACTTGTAGATTATTAAAAATATATAGGCAAATCGGTGCAATTAGGAAATAATTATTTATTTTCTAAAATTGGGTCAAATAATGAAAAATGACATACATATGTGCGATTCCACAGCATCATCAACATTTACCTTACTCCTCTTGGGATCATTAGATCTTGTAGATTCCCTGATTCGGCTGTGGCCTTTTTAAACCTATTTATATCTGAGAGATTTGCAACTGACATATGAGATAGCAAGAATATGAGATAGCAATATGAAATTTACTTCTCAGGGAAATGTCTAAATTGGGTTTCAAATAATTATGTAATATTCCCCGCAAGATCAGTCCAACATTATATCAAAAACTTTTCAGCCAACCGGTTTTGAAAAAAATTATTAAAAGTTAAAATTATTAAAATCGGCGGATGATTTTTTAAAAAAGTTTGTCCTTCAATTTCCCAGAGCCTTAGGTTTAATTTTCTAAAATCACATTTTTCGGTTCTTTGAGAAAATTTCCCGGAAATTTAATATTTCCAAAAGTGTCAGAAAAATTTTTTATATCGAAATTTTATACAGTTTTTTAGACACAATAAAACAAATTTACAAAATGGGCGATTTTTTCAAAACATTTTCTGAATAAAAACTATTTGAAAATCCCTTAGAAATGATTTGTTATCAATAGATTAGAAAAATTTTGAAAAAAAATTTCGCTAATTTCAACAAAAATCGTTGAACTTTATTGAGATTTGTACAAGGCGCTTTTTCAAAGAAATTTTTTACATACTAATTGGGACGGGTCCCCTCGTAGTAAAAATATTGATAGATCACCCTAGTTATCTCCAAATTTTAAATTTTTAGAGAAATTATAACCGTTTTCCTTCGAAAATGTGCGGGGGTCTTTTTTTTAAATTGTTTTTTCCATAATTTTCTCATTGGACCGTTAGATTTATTTTCACGTAACTAAAGTAAATGAAACTTTCTTAAACTAAACTTTCGTTAACTAACTTTCGTAAAACTAAACTTTCAACACATTGGGTACTGGGGATTGAGTTACTTGGGATTTCAATTTATAAGATACAGGTCACTCATATTAAATTTGTTTGTCGAATGCATGAAAGCTACCTTTAGGAAGTGGTTCGCATGTATCATTCAAAAGTTCAAATAGAATATGACTTATATACCTTAGTTATTATAAAAGAAAAATTGTTTGTCGGTTAAGTGTCTCACATAGTCTAAGCAAGTAATTATTGTGAGTTGTGTGTGAGGTACATCTGCCCTCAGTGGGTTCATAATGTTCAAAAGTTGCAAAAGCATTATAAATAAATTTTGAAATTATTCTAAAATATATAATAAAATATAATAGAGCTTGTCACTCGACCATAAAATAAAACTCTAAAAAATATATTTTAAAGCTCAAATACATTTTCCCCATTAAATTAAAAGAACGTAAATAATAACGAAACAGCGCTAAAAGAGGTAGCGGTAACAGAGGCATGCACAACATTCGCTCGCTCCTATTCACTCTTGCCCAAATTTTTATGTGAATTCCCGTCTTAAATTTGCAAGATTGAATATAATAAATACTAATTTGCGGTTTTCATAAGTCGCGGACCCTCCTAATCGCCGGGCCCTAGGCAACTGTATAGTCTGCCTAAGTTCGGCTCTGGGTCTGAATACGTTAGCATCCTGTGTTGGAATATATATCTGATTAACGATTATATTGCGATAAACGATCCCATGTAACTGATAAATCTTTGGTTATATTATTTTTAAAAAAAAATTATTAAATTTTTAATTGTATAAAATTGATATTGAATTATTGAAAAGAAACTAATTACATAACATGCCTACCGATATGGAATGAATTCTTCATCATTGTATCTCGATAATAATAGAAACGTTACGTTAAGGCTAAGAAATAAAAATAATAATTTACACTTTGTTATTCATTTTCGTATATTCTTTTTTATATTATGACGATTATTCCTCGAACTTATTAAAACTAATCATAACATCCAAGCAAAGAAAGACGGATCTTGCCGTCGTATTATTGTTATTATATGAGCATTATTTCATTTCAATCCATTTTTTATGTTTGTAAATTGGAATTAATTATACTCTTGGTTGTCCTTCACCTTTTGACTAATGGTTCGTTTACACATATAATATATAAGATTGATTTTTTAATTGAATAAGAAAAAAAGTTGTAATATTGCATAATTTTTTTTTCTCTAAATTAACAACAAACAGTTTTTCTATCGAATTTTAAATTATTTTATAATAGCTTATTATTCATGCTTATTAATTTAATTTAATTATATTTTACAAGCTAACTATTCAATTTGTTGGCAAAACCGATGATCAAATAATTTAATTTTAAATTCTTTTCCTGGTTAATAATAACAGATTTTTATGTATGTTTTCCTAATTAATGTTCGATTAAGTGGAATCAATAAAATCGGAAATTCAATGCTACCATTTATTAAAGTTATGATACTTCTACAATCTACATAGGCTACATCTTAAAAAATTGTTTTATTACGAATCGTTTTAATGAAAATTATATGTAATGCCACTATAATTGGTTCAACTTGCGGTTTTAAATCCATATTTAATTAATTAATTTGCTTTGTACCATCGCCGCATTACAATCATTGCTTTTGCTTCTGTCCGTTTTGCATCCTGCATTTGCATCCTGATTATTAACAAGTTCTAGAGTGTCACAATATTTGGTGATCATCATTTAATGATCAGTAAGCCAAATTAAATATGGATTGAAGAGAAATTCAAATTACTTAAAAATTTCAAGGTTTCTTATATTTAGCATGCCTTAAATAATAAATACCGTAAAACAGGGTTACTATGTTATACAATAACATACAATACTTATAATACTAAATACTTAATATACAATACTTGTGAAGTGTCCCTGTTGGTAATATTTTGTATTTTGAAAAAGGGATTTTAATAGATTCCAGTAGGTAACCGTAATCGATATTAAAGTGAAAATACGAATTTACCTTGTACCTCAAATCTATCGAACAGAATTAATAACTAAAATACAATATAAATGAATAAACATATAAGATATTGCACAGAGTGACCCCTGGTTAAAATTTTATAATATTTTACAACTTAAATGTATTGACGCAACCTTTCTGTCGGTAGTTGAACTTATTCCACTTAAGTAGGATTGGTAAAATTTAAAATTTAAATTAGCATTATCAATGCAACAGGATGAGACTTTGTGTCTTGTTATTGTACAATTGTTATAATTAAAATAATATTTATACATGCGTTTTGGATGAATTTTAAATGCAATTATTAAAAGAAAATTAAATACAACAAATTTAATAATATATTCTTCATTATTTTAATTGCCTTATATCGGGATATCTCCCCTTCTCAATTAGCTATTCGTTAATTGATGCTAATTGAACTATAGGCTTTAAATTATTATTTCCATATCCTACCTTAATTTCACTAATCCTACAATATAAAAAGATACGCGGCTGAATTTTTATAATATTATTTGCATAATTTTTAATTATATTTTTAAATTGTAAGAACTACTAAATTAAATTTCTGGAAATTAAATTGTTATTATACTCACTAATTTGAATTATATTTCATCATTTATAAAAATGGTATATTTATTTATAATTTACTTAATCTCTGATGTTAATTACTCTGTGCATTGAATTTATGGAATTATTCTAACTAACGAAACATATTTTATATACATTAAAAACTTCCTAAAATGACATTAACTTGACAGTTTCCATTAAAACAGATAACAGAGCTAACATACAGCGAGTCATTAAGACAGAGCTTAGATCGCATGTAGGTATAATATATTATTTCTGATTGCGATGGAGGTTATGTATTTTTCATTGGCGTGGTAAATTGACCTCTTATTTCTATACCTATTCGATTGACCTTTAACTGATTTGCCACAAGGAAGCATTTACCTATCTTTCTACAATGGTAATGAATCTCGAGTAAATCAAAACTTTGATATGGCAGAAAGATGACTGACAACTATTAACATTACATTTTATGGGTCGGAATATAACATGTATTAAATTACGAGCTACCGGCTCTTTGATTTGAGACGTTCTTTCATGTTTATGACCGATTATCTTTCAATTATTATAATATTATAATTTTTTTGTTTTCGGCTCCAATATTTTTTCCTTGTAATTATGAAATGTGTTTGCTAAGTTTTTCTCTTAAGGGCAGAGGTCCATTTTCTTGTGGCATTTTTTAATGAGTTTTCGTGATTTTTTCGTGCTGCAACAGTGAGATCTATTGAGAAGATCTCTTACGTATCATTTTTATTGATA
>JANTOP010035616.1:0-11170 GCA_027564815.1 Symmerus nobilis | reverse complement strand
CGTTCTGGGAAGATAAGGTCCCATTCCCTATGGAACATCACATATATCGATTTCGTCGAGGCTCTGTCATCCCTAATTGGACGTCGCAACTTTCCAGCTGTATTCAAAGTTGCAAAACTTGTCATCGAGATAATTTGCTCATCAGCTGTTGCCGAAAGAACATGATCAACTCTGAGATTCATCCATTCAAGACTGAGAAACCGTCTTACAAACGATCGAGTGAATAAATTGGTATTCATTCACACCAATTGTACATTGCTGGATGAAAAGGAGTTAAATAATTACATTCTGGATGAACGAGCTACTCTTACTGGTAATGACTGTGAAGAAACTGTTGAAATGTCTCCAAATATTTAAATAAACCGTTATTGAATTGTATTGTTTCTTAAAAACTGATAAAATTAATTTATACACGAAAAATACAACTTTTCAAATTTGTCAACATTTATGAAACGACAAATAAGATTGAGACGACGACAATCAATTCCATCAAATTTCGGCCAGAATATCACATTTTAATTTGTATGGAAATCAAAGATTGGCGAGAAAGTGGCGAGATTTGTATGGTCGATGTTTCACAACGTTTCACGACATCGGCAGAGTGGACCATACATATTTTGTTTTGTATTCATAAAAATCTGTTGAGAAGATTTAAGTTTTGAAGAAAATTTTACACAGTTTGAAATCGAATTTAAGTCAAATATGAAACTTTCCAACAAAAGCTCTACAAATACTTTTAGTGGTCAAAGAAAGCTTTAACTTTGGAATGTAATTTGATTTCTATTTAAAATCTAACTTTCCATCCAAATAATTTAACTTCCACGAAACTCAAAATGTTACGATAAAAGCTCCGTATAAACTAAAAACCTCAGCGAAAGCTTTCAGTTTTAAATAACATTTTACACGTTTTCAAATCTAATTTTCATTCGAATAATTAAAATTGAAATTTCCTGGAAAAGCTCGACAGAAGCTTAAAAGCTCAAAAAAATTTTTCGGTTTGGGACATAATTTTATTCGTATTCGACATCTATTCGGGATCAATTTATGGGCCCGGCCTAAACTATTGTATGGAAGTCGCGGCCGTGTAGTTACCTGACGAGAATCTACTATTCTGGGTTGACGATATGCTAACAGTTTACTTCTGAGATTTCTACACGAGTTTTTATGAATTTTGATTAATTGCTAAGACTGTTCTGTTTCTTTTCTTGATTTCTTACTATTTTTTTCTAGTTTCTTAACAAATCATAAATCATAAAAAAAAAAAATGTCCCCAATTCAGAACTGAATGTTCCATTTTTTCTTTTCTTTAAATGCGAAAATCATATTCTTTACATTTTGACATCTATTTTTTCGTATTTCATTTATTTATTTACTGGTTTGGAAAAATTAACCATTTTTATAGACAAATAAAATAGATAATAAATAAATAAAACAGATAAAATAGAAAAGATTTAACTTTTTGAAGGCCGTTTCAATGGAATTGTCAATTTTATTTGTTCAAATAAAATGTTTACGTTTATTTTGTAATTACGAGAGAGTTACGCTTCCTCTCATTTTATCCTATCGACAGATCGAATGATTCGGAACTTTGATAGAAATGTCAGATATTTATTTTCCTGTCATATTAGGGGTTAATCTTCGATCTTGGTCATGGGATATCTATTCTAATTTTGTATTGAATTACAGATAATTACTGACTTAAATATTTCAATACGATAAATATGGAAAATTCAACTTATTTTCAATCATTTTTTTTCTATTTATACATATACGTCAAGTTTTGCACAATAATTATGACAAATTATGATAACATGATATAAAACAGTAAATTAAATTTATAAAAAAAAGGCGAATTCAAACAAAACAAGTAATAATAACCGTGAATAAAACCGCCTCCAACATACAAATCGTTTCGGATAATTAGACATTTTTCCGAAAAATGGTTGGTTTTTATTTACAAATTTACAATATAATTTTTGACTAGACCGAGACTTTATATTTAGCGCAACAGATATCCAAAGTCTATCAACCTGGGATGTTAAAACCCAATAATTTCAAATAATAATTACGTATACGTACGTACATACGTAAAGTACGTAACCAATCGATTTCTTTGAAAATCATACAAAGTTCAACATTCAACATAAATATTTAATTTCTAAAAAAAAATTTTTGATGCAATTTTTTCGATAATAAATATTTTTAAAATGACGATTCACGTTTTTTTCTTCAGATTTTTTAATTTTTCATTCACGTTAATTGTTTCGACTTCTAATAATAATTCTTCTTAATTAATTTTATTGTCTGTTTGTTGAGAGATTAAGATTTTTGAGAGAAGATGGACTTTGTTTAAACACGTAAAATAAAAATCTAGATTGAAAGTAGATCAACGGCCCCGAACAATTTCGAAACATTTAAAAGACAATGAAATTAATTAAATTATCAATTAACAATATGGCGGGTCGGCATGGGAAAGATGGAAGACTTTTGACATCAGAGACCCGTTGAGCTTTCCTTCTAACTGGGTTTGGGTACCTTACTGATTTCTTTAAAATAATTTATAATCTTTTTTACAATCAAATTCGTAAGACGTAATAAATGGATGGTTTTTCGTTAAATATTCGTTTTTTTTTTTTTGTTATCATCGATTTATTGACACTTTTTATAAATTACCATACGTTAGTAGGTGAGATGCCAAATGCCAATACAGATCGAATCTTCTTCCATCTCATCATTTTTCATTACATTTTTATATTGTAGACTGTAGAGGTACAACATCGAACAGGTTGTTGTTGTTGTTGTTGCTGGTTGTTACCAATTGTGTTTCTTTGGGTATATCACTAGTTAGTTGTTCAACTAACAATCTATTTCATCGTATATTCAGTTGTGGTATGGAAATATAAGATACGATTGGACAGGGTGTATTATTGTTACTCTCCGCTCACTTGTTGTATCAAAAGTGACCGAGGACCTACCGCGTGGAGGTGGCTACACTTCAGGATCCACCCGAGCCCTACCCATCCACTCAACCATGTAGAACCCTGTAGAAATCTACCATAACAGCACTTCACCATGTGGTCAAGAGTGTTCAGTTGCAGGAGAATACCTTCCGAAATAGGAGGAGCTGAGATAACTAATGCTTTCCCCAGCCCTCAGCAAATCAAACAAACCAATTCCTGCGAGATCTTGAATTTTTCCAAGAATATTGGAATAGGCTATGTCAGATCGATCAACATTTACTGGGTATTCACAAAAGATCTTTTAGGTCAATGTGAAGATAGAGGTGGTACATGTTCATTAATGTATTCCCTCTTTCAACCCTCATACAATAAAAAAACATGTTAGAACTCTGCGAGCTCACAAAAAAGAGTTAATTTGTGTCGGTATCACTTATATCGGTGAGGACATAATCGGCTTTTGTTTCAAATCTATACAGAGATTTGCGAGACTGTAAAATCGACCTTATATGTCGAACTTGAGCATCCTGGCCGCATACCTTGCGTGCTGCTTCCGTTACCAGCTTTACTGTCCGTTCAACAGCCACAGTGTGGTACGGAAACTTACAAAATTCCAAATCGACGAATAGCTCGTCAACTGACAACTTTTGCACGAGTTTCTCGTTAGACACATCATTCAAACTTGGAGGCGACGTTAGTGCCAAGGGATGGAGACTTCCAGTTAATCATCTAAGAATAATGTGTTGCGTTAAATGTGTGAGAATAATGTGTGGACACAATAAACATTGTGCCGAATCACTCCAGAGTCTTGCCTCCAAAATACTTTTACGAGCAAGTTGGCATATATCCAGCCTGGTGTCTGTCATCATGTTGAGAAGAATATTTTCCGACATTTGGTGTGATGCATTTATCATTTGAATTACACGGAAATATGACACTGATGGGATTGACGCCTTTTAGTATAATGCTTAAATTTTTCCTGCCACAACATCTGCAATGGCAGCAAATGTTGGCTCTTTTTTCACGCCACTTTCCAATCCCATCGAGAGCCGCACGTCTAAACAACATCTTATCATATCTTCGTATGTTGGCAGTTGGGATTCAAGAAAGTCTTTTGGACTGCATGCCGTGATGAAAATTTCCAGAGTCACATTGCGGCATAAGGAAATATACTCTGGATGATGGTTTTTTTATACAGAAAAACATTGGAAATACACGAGGAATTTAACCCTATCAGAATATGACTGTGAATGCTGCTGTCCGAGAAAACCTAAGTACTGCGGAATTAAATGTGTGTCGGCAAAATTTTGTATCAGAATATGACTGATGGTTATCAAAAGCAGCCATCTTCAAACTAATGCTGACGAATGCATACAAGTTGGAGTGCTGGTAGTGGTGGTGGGGGGAGAGCGATTGCTAAGTGTCGAAGGGGACCAGGAAAATTAGGAAAGGGCGACAGGTTTCAGCGACTGCCTAAACACGTCATAATCTGCACGGCGATAGCTTAGGGGGTATAACTTCGTTCCACTGAGCCGTGCTTGGATGTGTCGGACGTGTGCTTACGACGTACAAGTGAAATAGCATCTTACCATCTCTGGCTGATAATCGCCAGAGAGCCATGGTTACTGACTTCTCCATTCCCCAATTGAATGACATAGATGTGAAGTAAATGTGGTTTCAGTAGCACCGACACAATCGATTTACTGAAGGATACTTTTGGCGATTGCATAATTTCGCGAAATGGATCTATTAATTGGCCATCGATATCCTGAGATTTAACGCCCTTAAATCATTTCCTTTTCAGATACCCGAAGTCGCTAGTCTATGCTAATGAAACAGACTCGATTGAGTCATTAAAAGGCAACATAAGATGAGTTATTGGCTTGAAAAAGTTGTCCAAAATTGAATTGATCGAGTAAGGTATTATACTATTCGGCTCCTTTCTGTTACAACTTTTTCCCGCCATTTTCAGTTTCTCTTTGAGCCCCCCCCCCCCCTTCCTACTACCTCGACATTCCTCGATTTTTTCTCGATGTTTTCTGACGTTTTCTTGAATTTTTCCGATTTTTTTTTTCAATTTTTGCCGCAAATTGGGCACTTTTTCGCTCCCAAATTGGGTTAATTTTTACACTTTCTCGACATTTTCGGTCTCTTTCCGAATCGGAAAATTGTAAAAAGTCAATAGAAAACCGGGGTCAAATCTGGGAAATCAAAAAGCAGCCGGTAAAATATCAGAAATTCGAACAAATCGATACAAAAGATGAAAAATAAAAAAAAATAATCAGAAATCATTTAGAAATTCGAAAAAAGTTAGGGATTGAGTCTGAAAAATTCAAGCAAAATTCAGTGAATTACAAAAATTTCAAATAGTCTCGAGGAGCTAAGGGAAATTCTGAAGGATTTAGAAAAGTGGCAGGAAAATGGAAAAGTTATAGTAACAGCATGGAAACAGCCCGAAAAAGACTTTAAAATAGTCGAATTAGGAACGAATCAAGCAAGAAAATTAGGAAAGGTTAAGAAATATAGGGTAAAGTCTAAAAAATCAAGAAAAGTAAAAAAAATTACTGAAAAGAGTTGATAACAAATATGTAGAAGTCGGGAGGATATCCAGGAAATACCGAGATAAAATCGAGAAAAAGATGTACAAATCTGGTAACAACGGGTTAGCTAAAGTTAGCTTAATTTTCGGAAATATTGCTTAAGAAATGATGGAATTGTGACATAAAATTCCATTTTAATAATAAAATAATTTTTGAATTAAATATTCTAATTAAAAATATGACTTTTATTAAAAAAATTAATGTTTCTATCCATGTATCGATTTTTCCTTGGAATCAGGATGATGACAGGAAGTCTTAGGGTTTCAGGTGAAGGAAAATTTGATTAATTTCCGGAAAAAAACAATTTTTTTTATTTGTGTAAGGAGAGGGATAAAAATTAAATTCACTCCGATTATTTTTTTAATATTTTTATTCGAAACCGAATTGGTTTCCTAAACTATCCCATTCTATCCCGATTTATTTCCGATCATTTCCGATTTTTACTGACTATTTTTTGAGAGAGCGTTGAAATTGTTACTTGGAAAAGCAACTTGGTGATTAATGAAAATAACAACAAGCAATAATTTGACAAATACACGGAAATAACTTAAATTTCCAAATTGTTTTCCTAACAAACAATTTTTATTTGAAAAATATCGAAATTCTTGCCGATATGCTTGTTACGGATTCGATCTACCTGACCGGTAATCGGTTGCTAATTCACCGAACTTGTAGCGATCTTCAAACCGATCAGCCATTAGTTCCTAAAAGGAAGTTTATTAATGGCACAAAGTCAGTAGGGGAAATACTTACCGGAGTATTCTTAACCGGGCCGGTAAATGTATGCATTGAATTCAAAGTTGTCGATGAATTTTAGCGAATTTTACGAAACCTTATGCATTTTAAATTTCAATCAGAATAAATGAAAGGGATGAAAAATAAATTACAAAACGTATTAAAATATATCAAACCTTTAAAGCTTCCCTTGAGCTTCTAATTTTTCGCAGAGCTTTTGAAGCGAAATTTCATATTTTATTGAAATTTAATTAATTGGATAGAAAATAGATTTCAAAATATGATCATTTGTTTTTATTAAAAGCTTTCAGTAAGTTTTCTATTGTTTCAAAAGCTTTTATTAGAGAAAATTCTTAATGTTGTTAACATAAAATTGTTGGAATAGAAAACAGCATTCAAAATATATAAAATTGTATCTAAAACTTTAAGCTTTCATAAGCTTTTAAGTTTTCGCCGCGCTTTTCGAGGAATATTTTAAATTTGATTCTAATTTAATTAATTTGATAGAAAATGGATTTGAAAAATTCCAACTTTAATTTTAGTGTGCTTTTCTACTGTTTAGAAAGCTTTTGTTATAGAAAATCTTAATGTTGATAACATAAAATTGTTTGAATTCAAAATAGATTTCAAAACGTATAAAATTGTATCTAGAGTTTCCCAAGCTTTAAGAGCTTTAAGCTTTATTGAGCTTTTAAGTTTTTACCGAGCTGTTGAATGACAATTTCCAATTTATTGAATAAAATAAAAAACCGATTAAAAATTATGTTATTTTAAACGCTTTTTGTTGCCGAATTGTAGCTATTTTGATAATTTAGTGACTACCAAATGTCAATAAAATTTCAGTATGTTAATTGGTCAATTGGTGAGAAGGGGATTTGGTGTTCCGGTCTTTTTGTTACGTTGTTGTATACACATCTTAGAATAGCGACCTTATTTAGAGGTTTTTTGTGTCCAACCCAGTGGCGTGCAGTTTAATGTGCAGAAGGCGCAGAGCACGAAAATTAAAATTGAATTAAAAGCAAATTAATATCATAAAGGCATATGGATAATTAATATCCATAGTTCTTTTTGCCCATTCTTGACAAATTCATCTATCAGCATGAAATTTTGAAAATATATAAGCTTTCAACGAGCTTTCGAGGTTTTTGAATCATTTTTTTGGGATAATATGAAATTTCGTGCAAAGACCCATATCTGGATAGAAAATAGATTCTAAAACGTAAAAATTTAGTTCGAAACTTAGAGCTTTCTTTGAGCTTACAATGGTTGGAAAAAACCTTTACCGAAAATTTCATATTTCATTTAAATTTAATGAATGGAATGAAAATTAGATTCCAAATTATATAAGATGACATTTTAATAATAAGCTTTCAATGAGCTTTCGAAATTTCTTTAGCTTTTTTTGGGAAAATTTGAAATTTTGTTAAGGGATCGTTATCTGTATAAAAAATAGATTTCTCAACGTACAAAATTAGCTTCGAAACTTAAAGCTTTCGTTAAGCTTTTAATAGTCTGGATGAACTTTCTGCGAAAATTCCATATTTCATTTAAATTAAATGAATCGGATAAAAATTCAATTCCAAATTATATAAAAATACATTTTAATTTTAAGCTTTCAACGAGCTTTCAAGATTCTATGAGCTTTTTTTCGGAAAAGTAGAAATTTGGTTAAGGGACCGTTATCTGTATAGAAAAGAGATTTGAAAATGTTAAAAATAAGGTTCGGAAAATAAAGCTTTTTGGGAGCTTTTAAGTTTTTGCGGAACTTTTGTACGGACAGTTTAGTTTTAATATTTTTATATTTTTCTTCAGCTAATTTATCAACTTCCTGCATCATTACATTTTTTTGGATCCGAAGATAATTATCGGGAAATGAGTATCAAATGTCGCAATGACCGATATTCAAATTTCTCGGTACGGGCCTTTACGAATTTTTGATTTTTCTTAGATAAATTTCAACTTTTCCGAAATATTTAATTTTCGTATTTTTACCTATCTGTCAAAGCCGCCTTTTGCGTTTTTACAATTTTTTCCGGGCCAAAGAAAATATTCTCCTGAATAAAGCAGACGCATATGATAAAAGTTTTAACATTTTGTAAACCGGATCCTAAAACTCTGCACACCTTACATCGAAATTACTCGAAATTTTGTTTAGGATCGGAGGAATGTGATTATAAGGAAATCATCCTGTAAGGTTAAGGGATGAATTTCATTAAATAAATATTTTGTGGGAAATCAATGATTTTGGAGATATTGGGGGGTAACCAGGGAAATGTACATTTTCTTTACAAATCGAAATAATTTCAATGAAATTCAAAATTTGTCGAAATTTGAAAAGTGATTCATTAAATGAATGAAATTCTCTATCTGATAAAATTAAAATCATTAAGTGTTGGTTAACTAATTCTATTTTTAAATTTCTTCCGGAATATCCGGAAATACGGAACCACATCACTCAATTACCACATGCGATCTTAAGTGTGCCATCTACCGTACACTGAACGAAATCTTGTCGCTTTCACATCGAGGTAATTGTATTACAAAAACTATTAAATATATTTAAGATAATAAACGACAACCTTAAGTATTGCGGCGCCATTTTTTTCTCCTTCTGTCGTTTCCATAATATGCAATTAAATAGTTGTTATAATTAACAAATGATTGGTAGTTTTACCGGTGATTAAGATATTAATTAGAGAAACAGGTATAAATGTAATAAATACCTTGTCACAAATATAAATACGTTTCTTGGGAAATTCGTCGATTGGGTTAATACAAATGGAAATCATCAAATAAACCTATCTAGCCGATAGCATAAATTTGATTATCAATAAACATTTGTTATGCCACATAAAGCCCCAAGAGCTTTTATCTCTAAGTATTCAAAAAAAAAAAAAAAACAGAGAATGAGGTTAAATAAATAACAATTAAAATGAAATAATTTTGCCGTATCATTTAAACGTGTCAAAAACGTTGTAAAAAGAACTACCTAGAAATGATTCATTTTCATACTTAAAAGAATGATTATGTCTTTTCTTTTTCAATAATTACACGTCGAATTGTTATCTAGAAATTTGACCATTCGGTATGATAGTCGAACAAAATGGCCGAATGTATCGAAAAGCTTTACCCATTTTACTATCCCATTTCTGATAATGTTCGTTCTATTTTCAGGTTAACGATAAAACCAGATTTACCGGTTTACGGAATGATTTAATTTATTTGATCGAGAAAATAGAAAAAAAAGCTAAAAGCTAACAAAGAAGCGCTAGAAATATGCTTATCCCTGGACATGTAGTTGTATTATATGTGGCTACCGGTGGTACAAATGGACAATCATTAGGTTCCGATGAAAAAGAGATTCTACTATTAGTTTATGTGATTATTGAAGTGTCAACAACAAAGGTAATTCTTTCCATTTTAATTCATTAATTAATTCATACTAATTATTTTTAAGTTTAGACATTTCAGAAGGTCAAAAGAATAATCTATACGTATTATGGTAAAGTATAAATAAAAGGTCTTCTATAGACACTTAGATCAAGGACTTGAGTCATGTCCTAACAAATTTAAAATTTTAGACTTAAAAATAAATTTGAAATTATATAATTTTGATGATTATTTAAGTGTTTTGGGGTTCCGAATAGAATTTGTTTATTTTATTGAGTAACTTACCTCAATTTATGGGGCAATTCTCTAAGTTTTTTAAAGCTCGTTTAGTTTAATTTAACAGAGGAGAGATACCCAAAATCGGAGATAGGGTCTGGAGCCGAAATGTTGAGGTAGGGTCGATATGATCTAGCAAGATTTGAAAATAGCAGCCCAAATTTTAGGAAATAGCAGTAGAAGTCGGAGATGTACGGAAAATAATTGAATTAACACTTTGAAAGAGTCTAAATTTAAACAAATGCACGTTTGTATCAGTAAATTCGAAAAAGACGAATTGGGAAAATCGAAAAAAAATTGAAGCAAGTTGATAGAAATAAATCAGAAAAGTCGCGAAAAAGTCGGAAAACTTGAGGAAAAGGGATGCACGAAAGGGAGATTAGTAATCGGGAAAAATAATATGGCGAGAAGTCGAGGAAGAGTTGATGATTTCATCACTGTCTCTACTTTTCCCCATTTTTTAACTTCTTCTGATTTTATAAATTTTTAAAACTTTTTCCTTATTCTTGAAAGATCTCGGAAATTCCCGAAATCTGCTTCTTTAAATTGGAAAATTTTAAGAAAATAAAAATATCGAAACATTCCAAAAATATGGTAGGCAATTTATTGAAAAACAAAAAGCAATATTGGGACAATGAATTTCATGGAAATTACAAAATTCCTTAAATATTCCAACATTTAGTTAAGAATAATTGATGAAATTATTATGTTTGGGGTATTGCTCGCTCGAGGAATTTTAAATGGAATAAAATCGAAGGGTATTCTATTTCGAACAATTTTACTTCCATTTTCTAATTGCGAATTTTTGGAAATAATAAAAATCGAATAACAAAATTCATTTAGCGAATGAGGAGCGATTTTCATACTCTCCCTTAATGAAAATAATTAGTTAGATGCGTCTTTATTATCCTATTTGTTATTAGCTTATTTATTATGAAGCTTAAGCATATCTTTTGAGCTTTTATGGTGAAACTGCTAGTAAAATTTGTACAAAACTAAACTAAACTAAAATTAACAGAAATTTAAACTAAACGTTAGCGAATAACCCCATTAATCTTTATTTAATTTTTATCAGGCGTTTATTTTTGTTTGATAACAACTGTTCAAATCATAAGATATATAGAGTGGTCCTATCTTTTATTCGCTCACTTCGCCCATTTTAGATTCAAAATCATTCTACATATATCAGTCGCGCCAATTCAAGAAATTCCT
>JANTOP010035605.1:0-11170 GCA_027564815.1 Symmerus nobilis | reverse complement strand
AAATTTATCAATTTTGACTAAAAAAATTTTTACAGAATATTTATTTAAAATGTAGTATTTCCGTAGAATAACCCATACCTGATATGACCTGGTATGGCTGATCTAATAAAAAAAAATGGACATTTTCTAAACCGATGAATTTATAAATCTAAAAAAATTCGCAGAGAGTGCCTTCATATTGTTGTATAACCATGTGGTATTTAGGGACAGATTCGAGAGGGTCGAAAAAAGTGGCCGAATAGACAGAGAATCGTTCAGATATAATATTATATTAGTACAGGAAGTATCCATTCATAATAGGCATAAAACTCCAAGTCGAATAAAAAACCAAATAATTTAGACAATGAACATTCATAGTTCAAATGAAAAATCATAAAATTGTGGAGTTTGATGGCTAGACTAGAATCGAAAAAGTGGAATTATGACGTGCATTACACATAATTAAAGTGTTTTTATTTAGTCCGAATTTCATTCTATTGTATATACCTAATCTGTTTACAAGTTAATAATCATTACAGTTCGTAGTATAAATAAAAATCGCTAATATTATAGAATCTATTAGTAAAAATAAGCCGAACATTAAATAAATACATTTATCGTATTTACTTTTAAAAAACTACAAATTAAATAAGGTCTAAAATAACATTAATTATATTGTTCCTCTATATATAAATTATATCAATTTAAACTACAATTTAATAGCCATTGAGACTTATCCATTTAGAAAAAGGACGTCATCAATGACGTTAATATTATTTATAAATAGGTAAGCGCATATATAGGATGTATAAATGTATTCCAGGTTTTATCCAGAAGAGTTATAATTATATCCTCACAAAATATATAACATTCTTACGAATTCATATAGAAATATATATATATCCTTGTTCTATAATTTGCCTTTATATAAAATACCGAAGAAAATGTATTATAAATGATGTTCCTTCATGTTCCAGTCAGCCATATAAGATACCTTATTAGTATGTATTAGGTTCGATTGAATTATATCTGTATTATACTATCAAGACTGTCTAACAAGACGAAATAGTACAACAGTACAACATATCTGAGATAATGCAGGCAGCAGTCAAAGCGCAAGATACGAGAGATATTTTATTGAGATTGAGAGGTATACGTAACATTAGAGACAAGGAAAATTATAGTATTTTTGTGACGCAAGTGAAAATTTGTATACATTTTCCGAGCTTTCACATAAATCAAAACTAAATATCGGTTTGTTAAAATATTATTTATTTTATAGTATTATTGTATTTATGGAAGTAAACATCAGGTATGGTCATAATTATTGTTTTAAGGTTTTAGAAGAATGAAAGAAAAACTAACGGTATTTCTTTCACCTATTAACCAATTTTTTTGGAGAACAAAATTCGCTAGAAGTTTAGAACTATAAATTAACGGTGCCAAAGAAGAAAATAATAATAGTGCGATCCTTCTAATTCTTCATCTTTCAACAATAATTTTGATTGTTAGTAGGTATACAAATTCTTGTATAGAAATATGTTAGAAATATACTCTAACCATTGTTAAGTTTCAGTGACCGTTAAAATATACCAATAATTCAGATGTAGTCAATAAAACAGCTGTTCGAACAATAAAACAGGCTACCGGAGTATTCAAAATGTATTGTTAAATTAAAACAACACCGTTGCCCTCTCTCACTGCATTCAAACGTTTGAAATAATTTCCTAATAAGTCATGGTCACCCGATCTTTTGATTTTGTTGAATCTTTTGATCGGACCAACTTTTATCTAATTACGAAAATAAAAATTTCAATATAAAGCGACTATATACAGACTAATTAAAACATCAGCTCATTTAAGTCCATTATTGGACATAGTTTTAAGTACTTTTTCTAAATGAACTCCTGATTATAATTCTTTCGTGTTTGGGCAAAAGGGCTTAAGTCCACCTTTTCCGGAAATGAGGTTGTTGTGCCATTTTGACCAGAAAAAATAGCTCTTCACTAATATTTCAATATTTTATTATTTTTAAATGCTGCTAATAAGATGGTATAGTGAACTAGCATTGCTCGAACCCTTACACAGGATTAATGGCTATTTTTTAAAACTTTGAAAAGTCGCCATGAAAATTTTTGATTTCAGGACTTAAGCCCTTTTGCCCAAACACGAGAGAATTATAATATCAACTTCTTTGCTGAATAACCTATTAAACATCTCGTTAGAGCACCGAATAATTACAAATTGGAATCCCGAAATGGTAATCCAAAAATTGGCAAATTCCCGCCCAGAATTTCCCGGGAAGAATGCTGACAAATTTACGGGGAGAATTACCCTGACAAATCTACGGTCCCATCATCATCTTCTAACGCATTATTTAGCTCTTATTTTTAATAAGCCAAAAAACATACCTATATAATGTTCATTAAAAGATAGAGCAAATTAAAAAAAAATACACAGATGGAAATAATACGTGCTAGTCTATTGATTAACGACAGACCTTTGAAAACAATGTTGCTTATGAAGAAATAGTTTCTCCAGACTTCTATATTAAACCAAAAAAAATCCAATTCAAGAATGTGTAACGATTATCGCACTATATGTTTAATGGCCTAAAAGTATTTCCTATACGAATTCTACATGAGAAGTGGAAGAACAAATCGATAAAATACAAATTGAATTTAGGTATAATGGTGGAAAACCGCGTGTCCTGTCCAAATAGCAGGATGAAGTGGTTGAAGTTTTTAACTCGCTTGAAACAAAACGGTCAGTCGCTGTACTTGACTCGACTGTTTACACGATGACAGTAGCTGCAATTTGCTTTCGAAGTTCATTGCGAGTTGGTTATTTGGATGGTTATTTCATCGAGATATTATAAGAAGGACAGTTTAATAAGAAAGTTTGTAATATTTAATCGCACAGGGATCACAATAATCGAAAAATGGCGAAACGTTCTCTGGGTCGATGAGTCCAAAGTGGTTTTATTTGGTAGACTGGATCTGGTAATTCGTTAGACGTCCGCCCAATACAGAATACAACCCCAGATATACAACTAAGACTGTCAAACACGGTAGTGGTAGAATTATGATTTGGGGTTGTTTTACCTAGCATGGAGTAGAGCCAATCCACCTAATCCAAGGAAATATTTACCGGCATATGTATGTTGAAATATTAGAGAAGATCTCATTGCCTTATGCGGAAGAGGAAGTGCCCCTCCGGTGGGTCTTCCAACAGGATTCTGACCCTAAACACACAAGCCGAAAAGCCAAAAAGTGGTTTAGGGTAAAAGGTATTCAGGTGATGGAATGGCCAGTACAGTCACCCGACCTGAACCCCATTAGAGCTTATGGGGGATGTTAAGAAAGCAGTTGTTTCTACCAAACCCACGAACAATCGAGACTAATGGGAAGTAGTTCGGAATTCCTGGTATAAAATTTCAGTTCAATTTTACACCGGTTTTTCAACGCCCCATTGCGCGGAACCCATATGTCGTACAAAAAAATATAAGAATATGAATTGTAGGTAATTCTCTCGACTCTATTTCAGTCTTGGGTCACTTTTGCGTAAAAACCTTAATTTGCAAGTTCTAATCCAAAAACCAAAATTTGTAATGGTTTTTTGGCGATTTCTTATAGTTGCCGATAAATATTTTGTTGCACAACTTCAGATTCGTGTTTAGCACCCCAAAAAACATAAAGTAAGCCACTAAAAACAATTACTCCAGAACTTTCCACTTTCTGCCCTTTTTAAACCTATTTTGACTAGACTATCAATGTAATTGAAAAATTATAAATTAATATTAGGCCAAAGTATATTTTTATTTTGTAATGTGATAATTGAATAATAATTTTGGTAACTGAAATGAATTAAATATTTATTATAAATACGTTATTATTGGTTTAATTTAGTAAAGCGACGAGCGCTACTATTATTTTGTACACAACTGTATATATCGCATCTTTATCAACACCAGAAAGTATCGATCAGACAACGACATAAGAGAAGACGTGGATATAAAGAGAGGTGTTCGACAATTATGTATATGCATATTTCCGCCACTTCTTTACAACCTGATATATTCAGAGTATTTATTTATCAAGGCTCTATCGGTTGCTTAAGGCGAGTTAGTAGGGGAGAGTGCCCACCTATTCGGACTGCCCAGCTACTGGCACCCAACTTTTCATAAATCATTGAGTTGTATGCACGTGTTGCTGTAGTCACACGGTCGTCGAAAAGTAGAAAATACGAATAAATCGAGGCTGATCTAATATCGTTCATCTTTGTTAAGTGCATTTTCAAGTGTTTTTCATCAATATAAAAGGAAAAATATGAGTAGAGTTCTTAATTTGTTTTTTATTCTTCACGGTTTCGACGAGCAATCGAACATTATTTTAGAATGGAAAGAAAATATTCACGTCAAGTCAGAATAGCGTCAGTGCCCACCTACTGGCACTGACAAGCTACTGGCACCCATCAGTTCTGACGAGCAATTCGTGGGCTGTTCACTTATAATGTGCCAACATGCATAGGAGGTATTTCACTTGCAGAAACTGCGATTCTGAATATGAGAAGGAAGCCGAAGACAACGAAACATAATTTTAACCCATTTTCACTTCATTTCTTTTACTTACTTCCATTTATTTTGCTAATAAAATCTCACAAATAATTTTTTTTCAATTCAAATAGCCAGTGAAATAAACAACACATACAAATTAATAAACTAGTGTTCATGCTTCATTTTCGATTTTTTACAGCGAAGTGTGAATGGGTACCTTTTTTGGGGGGTCGATTTTCGAGACTTATGCTAGATCGACTGCCAAAATCGTAATTTTTGAAATTGTTAAGTTCCGTTTGAATTTCTTATTAGCTATGAACTCAACTATGTTTCAAACGAAAGTTATGGCCTCAAGACTTAGGGTGATAGTAGGTGGGCACTCTCCCCTACTTTTTAAAGTTACAAAAATGGCCACAATTTTTTCCATATTTTCACTCCTTAACAACTCAAAAACATTGCTGTGAAACCGTTTTTTGAAATTCGTATTGATTTCAAAGCATAAGTTGACAATATTCACCTTTATCTATGGGTGAACCTGAACACGTTCTATAACTTTAAAGTCGATTTTCTCGAAACTATGTTTTAGAAGTCGGTACCAGGCAGCACTCGAAATTAGATGGACGGATTTAACTGAATTTTTTTCTGCTTGAAGAATATAAAATTGTTTAGTCTCTGTTAAATGCTTTTATCAATTTTCAAATTCTAAGTATTTTTTATTTAAGTCCGAAAATTTTTCCGAAAATCGACAACTCAAAATTTGAAAGCCGCTATTTTGTTCAGAATATTAATATAATATTTTAAGGTCTTTTTTTTGGAACTTGTGGCAGATCACCGGTATTCGAGATTCATATAGTACCGCAAAACATTGCATTCTTCGCACGTCCTTAATGAGTTGACCGCCGAAGGATAATACTTATTATATTAATACTTAGAAGAGTAGAAGAGTTCATCTTCCTTTACTTTTATAATACTCCAATATATGCTCTTTTATTTGCAGAAAGTCCTATTATTCTCAGTATTAAATTTAATTAAAAAAAGAAATCACAAAAAAGTGCAAAAATCGTACGATTTTTTTTTTTCAAAAGTACTAGAATAGAATAGAATAGAATAAGTATTTCTAGAGAAATCTGTTTAATCTTTGTGACTGCGCTCATTTGTTATAACAAGCGACAGACGCTTCCACCAACATTAATTTTTTTAAATATCACAAAACTTATCAATTTCATTCAATATTTCTAAGCTAACTTATTCTATTGTAATTTGTAATCTCACTTTTTTAAATGTTTATTTCTTTACAACTTTTGAGGTAATCAATTAATATTAGTTCAGATATTATTTTAAAAGCGTGTCTAGAAATTTATAAATTGCCTACAATTAACAGTAATTATTAAACAATTAAATGTAGGTATATTCAGTCCCCTAAAGAATTTGTCATAGTATTAAATATTTGATATGAAATACTTGTTTTTCGATAAAAGTAAAAAAAATCGTAAACAATTACAACAATAACTTATAATTGTAAAATCGTAGAGGTATTGTAAAAATCACTTTCAATTACAATGGAATTTCTACATATGCCCTTACTGGGGCCGCAATAGCCCAAATGCTCAAAATTTACTACTATCATCTCTAATTACCTGTCAGAGAATATTAATCTGAATTTCTTTTCATTAACATTTCTGTACACGTTATCTGGTACTATCCCACCATAGTATAAAATCAAATGAGAATACTTTTGTATCAGTAATAATTTTATAATCACCATTGTACAGGAAATATGAAAGTCGACTTGAATATTATATGAGACTGGTTCGATTCAAGTATTGAAAGTTCGATAAATATGTTAAAACAATATGAGTTTTAAATGGTTACTATAGATAATTAATTATGCGGCTTTCAAGACAAATTTTGAATTTCAAATCCTTCAAGTATCACACTTCATCAATAATATATCATACGATTATGCAGATAATCGGAGTTTGACGATAAGAAAAATCGCTCGCAATTTAAAGTAATCAAACAACAATTATCAAAATCATTTTAATTAATATTTACCATAGCTTCTTTTAATTGGAAAATATAATAATTTAAAAGTAGTCTTAAACTTATGGGCTCAAGGGTATAATTGTAGAACGGATAACAGACGCGGTTAGATCAAGTGAAAAGGCTACAATCGATCCAGCCTGTTGGATATTTATCTACATATATGTGAAAAATGATCTTCGCCGATATTCAGAAAATACACAACCAGAGTATATAGGAGTTTTACTTTTTAGTGTTAATAGTGATGTGGTTCGGTTACTTTATTGTGATATTTTCATGTTAATAACATAAGTCAAATTAAACAATGCACGGATAAAATGTAAAGAAATACAAATTTATTATTTAAAATATATATTAAGATACGAAATTGTTAATAATTAGTAATAGTTGGCATTAATCTCTAATTCTAAAATATTAAAATATTATCAAAATTGTAGATTAATTGAAGTTCACCACGTCTACTCTATAATTATGATATTTTTTTTGATAGGCATTTAATGTATGCAAATGTTTCTAGCTAAATAAAAATTATAGAAATTAATTAAATATTTACTAAGTTAAGCCATATTTATATTGATATATAAACAAACGAGAGACAAAATATTTTAATTTTTCATTTGCTAAAAGTTAAAAAAACCTTTGTTCGTTCGTTTGTATTTGGATGAGCAATAATACATACTGATTAACGGCAAGTGAGTAAATTTTCAGAAATATTCCACACAGATCCTTGAGGGACCGTAACAAAATTACTAAATTTTTCCGATTCCACGAATTAAACGGAGATTTACACAATTTATTTTATTGGTGCCAAAATAATTTCGTTTTTTGTATATTTAATGTTTGCTAATATTATTTCATTTTTTGGTGAGGGAATAAATTATTGTATAATTGTGATTATGTTATATTTATCACTTAAAAGCGAGGACTTCGCTCTAAATTTCGAAGCATTCTGTGTGCGTACCAATGAATGCATCCGATATCACGGGACGTTATTTTTTTTTCAATGTCGCAACCCTGAAGATGTTGAATATGATATAAAAACTAAGGAAAAATCCATATTTTTCAAGAAATACTTAGTTAGGCAGGCCATTGTTCAATTTGAACACGTTTCCGAACTCTACATTTCCAGTGGTGCCATCAATGCATATGTTTATCTAGAGGAATGTCTTACAAAGCGACTGATTTCTTTCAAATAGCGCTATAATATCCACAACCGTATCATTTTCTGACCCGATCTTGCAGCGTCATATTATGCTCGTTCAATGGTAGACTACCTCAACGACGAATGTATAGAATTTGTACGAAAGGAAAAAATCTACTCTTAAGCTCGCCCTAATGAAAAATTCTGGTCGAGATTCCGATCACTGCCTGTAGATATTATGGCCATAAAAATTTGAACGGTTTCAAGAGAATATTGTAAAAATCGCGGTAGATGTTGCAGAGATACACACAAAACTCTTAACATGAAATGTTATAGAAAATCAGCAAAAAAAGGGGTTCAAATTTAATTTTAATTTTTTATCAAATGTGTAATACATATGAGAGTAAATAAAAGGATGATGATTAAATTCACTTTTTGTAATTCACGTTTATTAAAATAGTACAGTTTAAAAATAATTCCTCTACTTTCCGGACATGTATTAGTTTAATAATATAATACAATTTAATTGTAATACAATATGAGCCTGTATGTATGGCTTTAGTTTCAGTCAAACTGTTTCGTCAAGCGAATCGTTTCGTTGTGATTATCAGATGAATGCCAATTATTGCATTGTCCTTTACTAGAAACAACTAAACCAGTTTCCGAAAACGGTGATATTCACGACTATAGTAGACTTTACATTCCTTACTGCTTCACAAACTTGTCCCTGCCAACTTTGTTCGTCACTTATATCATTGTCATAATTCCTATCCTATCCGAAGCCCTGTATTAAGGCTCATATTGATTTCTATACGTAGAACTGGTTGGTAGGGAGAGCCGCAGGACATTATACTTTTGATCTTGAATATGTTACCCGGCTCTTCTACTGGATGAATGTGCAGAATGGGAACATTAGAACTAAAACCATAAAGGCATATTAGTTTCTTAAGGATTTCAGGTACCTTGTGCATTTTTCGACATATTTGACGGTTTTGATTAGTAAATGAATCATATTATAATTATTTATCGAGAAATACGTTGTAATTGCATAATACTGCAAGTGTATCCATAAATTCTCATATTATATCACAGTGATATATATAAATTTCAATAATATTGCAAACTTGTCAACAAATATATATTATAACACTAGTACTAAACCCATACAAACATTACGACTATTTATTTTTTATAGGTAGCTACTTGTATATAAAATCGAGAAACGAACTATCTGTTATCATAACATGCATAGTACGTCTCAAAAGATTTTATTTGGTAATGCTATATAATGTATGCATAACGCCCAACGTGCTCAATGATAGTACAAAATCAATCATTTCTTTTGAGATATGTACGTCCAATAGAGCTCATCCTTAGATTTTATAATTTCATAAATACCAAGGTGTGCGGATGGGGGTTTTTAATATCCAAAGTAATCATATTCCTTTGGCATTAGTCACGTGATCGCTATATAGATGTAATATTATTTTAATAAAATGTATTCATATCAAACAGATAATTGAATCAAAGTCGTCACTAGTCGCTGCTAGTCACCAGAAAGTGCGTATTAACTTATCACAAATTAACTATAATAATAAGAGTATTCACGTAATACTCCTGGTTGACTTCAAATACGAGAGAAATTATAATTCGATATAGAATTTAAAGACATCCTATATTATTTAAACTGGTTTTCATTCAGTTTCAATTTATACGTATTTTGATTACTCTACCTCAGCGATTCCCAACCTGGGGGTAATTACCCCGGGGTAAAATTGGATTTTCTGAGGGGTAAAGACAAGGATTGTTCACAAAACAATATTATTATCAAAATGATCTTGTACGTTGGTTATTACGGGGCAAGGTTATTACGGGGCAAGGTAAGAATTTGCTTTGTTTCTGTAACGGAAAAAATGGATAAGAAATATGACATTTAAAATGACTTAAATGCCAAAATAACAGACATTGTATTTATATCCAAAATAGCATATGAAGAATATTTTAATATCTCCTGATAAGATTGCCAGTTTTCTTCGCAGATTTCAGCTTTACTAACGTAGAGCTGGAGTTGAGGACGATTCGATGTTCCCAGAACTAACAATGGTGCACGACCCCAAGAAATGAAAAATGATTATTCACTCTCATGAAATTCTCCATTTGTCATCAATAGTACATTCTTTTAGCAAATATTTTTCTCATTTGGAAAATCGCCAAGTGAATGATTGGGTGCTAAGACCCTTTTTAGTGGATGTATTCTTCTAGATACTGAAAGTGAAGTCAAAACAAATCCTTGGATTTCGCGAAGACAACACACTGAAAATAGATTTCGAAAACTAACAACTAGCAACATTCTGACGAAAGATTGGTGGCCAGCAAAGTTCTCTCTATCTTTTTCTGCACGCGTGGTTATACGAGAGCTTGCGGATATAGAAAATATAATATGTAACTCATTATTTACTAAATCTGAACTTGCGCACACAAATTCCTCATATTTCAAGAAATTTGCATAGGGAACTTTTGGTGGCCAGTGTCCATTATTATCGTAAAAGCCTTGAATATACTGATCTCATTCGCCACAACTTACAGGCGTGAAAGTGGATTTTCGACAATGGTGACAATGAAAACATAAGAAAGGAATCGATTGAACTTGGAGCACGACTTACGATATGGATTGATCGAAACTACACCGAATAGTAAACAAATTGATAGAACGAAGCGCCATTGACTTACATTACTTCTTGATTTAAAAATTGAATAAAAACATTTATTGGGGGTATTTGCTAATATCTAATCCGCTTTATGGGTAATAGCCTCAAAAAGGTGGGAACCGCTGCTCTGCCTTAATAACGTACCTGCACAAAAAGTATTCATTTTAAAATTATAATATTAAACATTTTCCGAATTTGTTTTAATTTTTAATCTCAATATTTTCTATGCAGGTTAACATAAAGATATCCCGTAGTCTCTAATATCCCAAAATTTTCGTTGGTTTTAAAATATCCATGATTTCTTGGGATGATGAATTGAATAAAAATTTCCATTTATAAGGCGATTAATTGTTTAATTTATTGAAAAGTTACTTCACGAGCAGTGAATCAAAAATATTTTGTATAGGTACCTATCCTAAGTACATACAACATACAAACTGACAATTTATCAGCTCCCTTTTAAATCTTCAGCTTCTACAACGGAAGGGTCTGAATTCAAAAAAATGATTCGAGCTTTTAAGCTAGTCATCATTTTCATTCCTAATATTTTGGTATATTAAAGTTTTGAAAAGCCAGTTTAAAGGAATACATATATATTATGTACCAGTGCAACATAATTGTGTAAATGTGTAAAAACTATGTTTTCCAGGATTGTCGAACTACCGTGTTAGGGCGTGAATATGTTGGAGCGTCTACTAACGATAATAGCGTCGATAAGAGAGACGAGAAATACAAGCGCATATT
>JANTOP010035594.1:0-11172 GCA_027564815.1 Symmerus nobilis | reverse complement strand
AATTATAGTTTCTATATTAATTCTACGTATATTTACTACAAGAATCAGGAGTTTTTGAAAAATGTATCCTAAAAAAATAAGATTGGGAACTGACCCCTTAATTTACCTTTACGTCAGGATGTATTCTTCATAGAAGTGCTCTGCACCTTTTCTTTTCCTACAACACAACAAATTTACTCCCAAAATTCTTCGTCGCACCACAAACCAAACGGACGCAAGGTTTAAGCAGGTACGGACAAAAGTCGGCTTTTTTTAAACATAGTTGAATAATATTCTAACAACAAATTTTCAACAATAGATTATTCTTAAAGATCTCCGCTTACATCTTTTTCCATGTACGATTTTCTGTAAGCTATTAGTAAAATTTATTTGTCCCAAAATTAAAACCCCAATTTGTACTATGCCATATTTAGGCAAGCTAGGTGCTATTTAGGTCCGCCAATAGATAACTAGGTGCACCTTCCAAAAGACAATATATTGGCAGAAATTCGAGGAATGCTAGATTAACGTTAAGTTAGCAGTAATTGGGTACTAATTAAGTGCATCAAAAGAAAATTAATTGCACCTACGAAAATATAAAGCTAGCAGAGCCACTAAATAGATGTAGCAATAAATAATTAGAACTGCTTTTTAAAACGTAAAAAATTTTAAAAATATTGTGGGAGTGCTAGGCTTACATAAACTTAGCAGTCCCAGAATGTTCTTCAACTTTCCGCCTTGTAGAAGGTACACCTATTTAATTATTGGTACAGCTAATTAACATTTAATTATAGCATAAGGAAGTATTTTTGAAAGTCATTTTTTATTGTGTTAGGACTGCCCGATTACTGTTAATCTAGCAGTCCCACAACGATTTTTAATTTACTGCTTTGTGGAAAGTGAACCTAATTATCTATGGGTTCACCTAATTAGCACATAATTCTGGGATTGTTCAAATTTGGCTTTTCAATTGCGGGGACTGCTAGCTTTACGTGTACCTTGACCTTGATATATAAAGATTTATTTATTTACCGGTTAATTAAAAGTGTAATTAATTTTCAATTGATGCATCTAATTAGCACCTAACTACTGCATAATTACTAGCCCCACAATTAATAATCCCACAATGTTTATCGATTCACTAACTTGTGGAAGGTGCACCTAGTTAGAAGCCAATTTGAACATAATTCTGGCATAGGTCAAATTGGGATTTTGAATTTTGCGACTTCTGAGTTTTTCATGTATACCAGTATAATACCAGCGAAAATGTTACCTTCTACTAGTTAGCTGCTGTGTAAATTACAACCCAGTAAATTACAATTTTATATCTTTATAGCTAAGACTCTTTTGAAGTTTGGCAATTGATTAAGTTCATCTTACAGGACACTCAACAACTATAAAAACTACACATTATATGAACTATTTTAACAAACTTAAAACGCTATGGTTGTAACGCCATCGTAAAGTTCATATATTTTTTATTTATTGTTTTGTATATTTTATATATTATTGTATTTAGATTGTAAAGAAATAAATTAGATAGCGGCCTATCACTACTTTAGGCGGCCCATCACTGTATTTAAGTTCATATATAATTTAAATAAAACCCGCCAGGAAGAAAGCCTCGATTCAAGAAAGAACCGTAATTCCCCAAAATAATATAATCGATATTGGAACAAAGGGACCAAAATCAAAGTGTGGTGGTTCAACGAAAAAATAATCAGTACGTACTGGGCGATTGAATAAAACGCCAAATACTACAGGAAAAAAAAACGTCCAAAATAATATTCGGAAAAGTGTGTCAAAAATTGGTTTGCAAGTAATTAAATGAAAAAGGCAATTAAAAATCTAAAAAGTGATTTTTATCGTGAATTGGATTTTTATCAGAAGAAATTGGAAGCGAAATTTGCAGGAAGTTGCTGGGGACGGCTAAATATCAATTGGAATTGGAAGAAGATTGACGGGCTATCGGAATTGTGGAGAGGGCGCTAAGGTATAAAATAAAGTGATGGGCCTTAGGGTTTTAGGAGTAAGTGTTTGCTTCATATACATTTTTAAAAATAGAAAAAGAAATTAAAATAAATATAAAGAAATTTGTTAAAATAAATTACCGTCTTTTATTAAATTTAATAAATCAGGAAAAAGCGGTATATGGTTGCAGCTGATAATCTTTACTCAAGAATTGTCTTAAAGAGCCATGTTGCTGCGTATGTTAGCAATGTACCGCGTGAGCTGACTGAACGAAGATGCACATGTGTCAGGTGATTTAAAACACTACTTTCAAATGTATAATCAGTAGCTGTATTAAATCTTCAGATGGGTGATGGTTACTACCGAATTCTTACCATAATTTTTGCAGAACGACCGTCGGAGATTAAAAAATGATAGGACTGTTGATAGAAAGTTGTACCAAAAGTTGTAAAACCGTTTTTTCCGTGTCGTTTACTCCTCTCCAAAAACTTATTATTACTCCTCTCCAGCAATACACCTATCCCCCGATTTACATGGATGGTCGGTTCCTCAGAATACTGCGTAAATCGAAATCAGTGCTTTTGTATGCAAAATCGTGTAAATCGAGAAAATTTAAATACGCATAATTTAGACTCATTTAATTCAATTAATTTATTTTAACGCAAAATGAAAATAAATCGAAATCGTATAGGAAAAGTACCGTGTAAATCGGGGGATAGGTGTACTGGCCTAATGGCTTTAGGCTTTAACCAAAATTCCACATATTTGTTTTCATTTCATAAAATTTACTTTATTTAATATTTGCATTTATTCTGAATATTGCTTATTGTGAACAATGCGTTAAGAAGTTATTTAAGGGTATTTTATGAAAAGAATAGAAGAAAACAATGGAATAAAGAGGCACAATAGATTAATGGAAAGTACTTTAAAAACCCTATTACAATGGGTCGAATGGTAATGAAAAATGAATAATATCTACTGCTTATGCCAGTATGGTTTCAAATTTTATATTGTCAACAGAAAGCCGGTATACACAGGTTGTTTTCCATACTAATGGTCTAATTTGCTGGTCTATCTTATTATAAATTATACTTTGTAGAGGAGCAGAAATATAAAACTGGATTTGTGTGTTGCAAGCAAGGATATTAAAGCATGTATATGGATGGATAATGATGATAATGATTTTTATAGGGGAAGCTTCTTATCAGTATGGTTTAGTAGTCCAATGACAAAGGAGGAATTGGGTTTTTTAGTCTAGGAGGCAAACGGTGTTTCAGAGATTAAAAGCTGGAAAGTTGTCCATAGTTTATCAAATTGTTCATTAAAATCAAAAGATTAAAGGAATGATATATAAAAGGAGGCAGGCGTGGAACCCTGTTAATTTTGTTATTGAAACGTATATTTTGAGATCGCGCTAAGCAAATTTGGTATGAAATTCACAAATTAAAACTATTAATTTTCGAAATTATTTCTAGATAAAAGCATGAAATAATTGTTGGCCCGTATTTAAATTTGGCTTTATTGTGGAATTTTATAGTTTGTATCAGAGAAGATATAAGTTTTCATGTAATTAATAACTATTTCATGCTTCAATTTAAAACGTAAAAGTTCGAATAGTATTTTGACTTAATAATTTCAAAAATTAATATTTTCACATCCTTTAATAACAGAGAAAAAAATTAGATGCTGTAGCTTTTATGGTTTCTGCTACAAAGATTTTTATACAAGAAAAAATACTAATTTTTGAAATAGCTAGTTTTCTGAAGAGAATCGATTTTTCAATCCAGCTTCTGGAAAGCATGGATAGTTTGGGCCTCCCTATTATCGAAAACCTGACACACATCGTTGCGAAATAAAGTCTAGTATTTTTTATGCAATAAAACAATAATCCCATTAATAAAATAAAGGTCTACCTCTACATATTAGGGAGATCAAGCTACTTGTAGCTAGAATAAATAGGTCACTTTTAGGAATTTTTTTATGAAAACTACTAAACTTTTTTATAATATCAATATATCATATTAAAGTATAAACAATAAAGATCTTTTATCAATTTTAGGAATTTTAGGAGTTTTTTAATTGAAAGTTATTAACTAGTGTAATTATAAATGGCCATCATATATAAGAATGTTATAAAAAGCCGCTTCGCGGTGACCAACACTGCACTGTGGTGAACTGGATCTTCTGAAACAGAAAATGAAAATGGATTTAGTTAAATAACAACATAAACTAGTCTTTAATCGTTCGATGTAAAAAAATATGCATTTTTGATAAAATGGCGGATAGTCAAAGTTAATTGTTCGATTGTCACAAACATATAATCGAACGATTAAGAATTAGATTTTTATGTATTGAATAACCCTACTAAATTTCAAAAGATTGGTACAGTAGTTTTTGAGTAATTTTGTTAACTGACTTGAGAAATGCGTTTAAAGTGTCAACTTCAGTTCAGAGCCTTAACACACGCTTCTCTTTCAAAGCCAATTCAATCTAATTCAATTTCACACAACGAGTGTGATCCCCTTAACATAATTTGAAAGAGAAACTGTAACGGATTTCATGACTATTTCTGTTCTGTGATGTTTATAGCCAAACAGAAAGTTCTATGATAACCTTAAAGGAAAACGAATATGATAGAGAAGAATACATGTTTGAAGATTTTTCGAGATTATCTAGTGTACGTCTTTACTGTGTGGGGGGCCACTAAAATTGATAGGCCTATAAGCAATGCTTACTCTGCTTACCGTTTCTACGGCCCTGTTTGAAGACCTAATGAAAGTTTCGTTTTGCATGAAATATGTCGCTTATATTTTAAGATATTTTGAAATGGCATTTCACCATCTATCTATCGAACTATCGAATAGATTTTTTGTCTAAATTTACGCCATTCAAATGATATTATTAACTGGATTAGATTCAATAAGATACTTAATAGTTGAGTATGATTGGGTTAGATTCGGTCGACGATAACTACGTACACTCTGTGTTACTATTTGGTGGAATCAACACGTCAATATGTAGTATGTGTATAAACGAAAAACAGAAATTTAACGAAACGCGTATATGAATTAAAATATATTGTATTTCTAGGCTTTAAGACATAAAACCAATTTCCGCATAAAATGTATGATTATAAATATCACTAGGACGTATAGGGAATAACTTTCAAAATATACTGTATTATTAAACACAATGCAATTGGAGATGGGAAGGCATTGATTATGTACGAATCTTCGAATATTATGGAGTATAACTATATTTTTTCAAAAAAGAATCCACGGAGAAGTAAGATATTTTTCGAATATAAAACAGGGATTAAATTAATAGAAAATATGGGGTTATTCTCTTATAAGAAATATGTAATTTGTTTACAAATGTATAGTTAGTCTTTGTGCACCCTAATCAACTATATAACCATTAAAAAACAGTCATTTGAGAAAATAGGAAAATACCATATTAAAATCAAATATTACGAAAATACATATTTATATGTATATATCTAAAATCTAAGTATGTATGTATCATACCTACTTTTAATTCATATTAAATTCACCAACTCTTATTCGAGTATATGGCAAATTGATAAATTTTTAACAGTCTGTTTTATTGCATTATCTTCGTACCAAACGACCCTCTTGGTAGGTATTAAGGAAATGCTAAAAAATTATTTAAACATTTTTCTTCGTCTCTCGTTTCAAAAGATATTGGTTGGCATAACCTTCATCAATTGAGGTGAATATTAACAGGGGTTAGGAAAAAAAAATGAAGAGAAGTAGGGTGTCGGACGCGTAAAAAGAAAAATGACAATAATATGTTTAAGAATCATGTTTTTCACTGAAACGAATCTTTATTACATTATGTGAATCATAAAAAAGCTATCATGTACCTATGTATTATACATAATTATACAGTGAAGTTCTTTTACGAGTATAACTACAATATTTATAAATAATTAGGATTACCAAAGCATTGTCATCCTGTAGTTGAATTCATTCGAATTCGATGAGCGTAGTTTATCTAAAACGTAAGATCGGTGATACTTGTTTGAATTCAATTTCGATAATGAAATTTGCCTGTATTTACAGTTTCCCTACGATAATCGGAATTATATATGTAGGTTAGAGGTTATCATCGATTCATTCTTTTTTGGGGCTGGGTCATTGAAAAAATTATTAATCCAAGGATCGAAAATTACCTTGTTTCATTTCAATATCGATAATTCTTCACGAAATTAAACTGTTTCTTAGTTATAAAAAACTATTTTGGTTTGAATTAATCTATCTGAATTAATCGATCTGATCTAATGTGAATCCAACAATTTTGAATATTTAATTCACATCAGATAACAATCAAATTTAAACTATTAATTGAATCAAAAATAAGATTATTGATACTAAACAATACCGAGTTTAAATCAATCTATAAATATTTTGATTAAAAAATATTAAAATTATTCAGAATTTATCAACTATTTTTTAATATGGAATATTATTTTTTTTGAATCAATCGAGAATTATGTTTATTATAAAGAGTAAGTTACGATTAAATCAATCAGAATAAATTGTTGAAACAACAATTCAAAGTATTCATTAAATATATTATACATTTTAAACCAATCAAATAGATAAATTAATTTGAATCCTAAAACGGTTGTATCAAAGTAAATTAATTTTAAATCAACTAGAAAATTATTTGAATTATACAAATAGCGCGATTTTTGGTCAAATAGCTACAATTTCCTTGTAGTCCAATTACTGAGCTTAATCGTATCCAAACCATCGCGGAAAATTAATGATTTGAAGTTAAAAGTGTTGTGTAAATTAATAAAGTTTAATAAATTAAAAGAAGCGTATTGCCCAGAAATGTCTACAACATTTGGGTCTTAATATATTGTTCCACGTATTTAAAGGTAAGTTATAAAAAATGTATACTAAAGTCATTTTGAACAAAATTAATATTTAATACTAGCAAATCGTTCATGATGTTATTGCTTAATGTTTTTATATAGATTTTCTTGTTTTAATATAGAAATTGTTTGTATTATGTATATATATATTTAATAGATGATTTGGATTATAATTTAAAGAGTATTTAGATTTTAACTTCCTAAAAAATTGTGGTGCAGCTACATCATTGATTTTATAATAATAGTAGGGGAACCGACGATGCTTAATGTGGATTTACTCTTGCGCGTCAGATATTAAGAGGGGTTATTAAGTGAACCCGAACGAAGCTCCCATTCTAAAAACTGACATGAAGTAGTATATGAATTTCACTGTAAATGAAGTGTTAAGGTAATTTATACGGATGTTAAGTACAAAAAAGTAAATGAGAAAATTATTCAAATTATTTCACCTTTTTATGGTTTTAACAGATTTTTCATGGCACTGTAATTTTTTTCACTTCTCCAAATAAAATTTACTTCAAATAGGCACACTATACTGTTGGTACAAATGCGAATTTGTATTCGATTTGTAGATACATGTATATTATTATAATAAACTCGTATAAGGGGTATTTCAAGTGAAATTTATGTCGAGTTTGATTTATTTTCACTGGCCTACTATGTATACCAATGTGTTGAAATTAACATTAGGTAGATGGAGATGTAAATAAAAAGTGGGAATTAGTGTAGGTCAACCAAACTCGACATTAGATCCTACATGCTATGCTGATTGCGTTCAAGTTTTCTATAATATTTTCTATACATATTTGAAATTTTTTCTCAACAAATTATTTACCATACCTACTGTGTTGAATAAATTTTTTAGTCAACAGAAAATCAATTGATAAAGCAAAGACACGTCAAAGTTTCAATATTCCTAAAAATTATTTCTTACCTTACAAGAAGGTGTTGGGTAAAATTATAGAGTTTCGTAAATATTTTAATTTTTTAAATATAGGTCTATAAATTTACTATTTCTCCGTCTTTTAAAGGATAAATTAAATAATTAGTTTGGTTAAAATTTGTTTCCTTTTCAATATTATAACCTAAAAAAATCTTTCGCGCTTTCTGAGCGCACTTTCAAACGCAAATGATAATCGCTCGTTTGCATGTGAAAAATACAATCGAAATTTCTTCCACCAATCTTTATAATTTTAACAACATTTAATTTTAAATTAACATTTAATTTGGATTCAGTTTTGATTTCGGTATAACCAAAATTAAAATTCAGGAGGTTGTAATTTTTACAAGGCGTTAATCGGGGATTGACAGGGACAATTTTCAACTAATGAGAATCCGATTTTTGGAATAGAGCTATAATTTTACTGTCGGTAATAGAGTTTGCTGACTTGAATGTCATTTTTGTTCAATTAGAAATTGTAGAATACTTGGACGGAATCAGCAAACTGAATTCGTCACAATTTCATATTATTTTAATTTTTTAAACTTCAGTTATTCTATTTAGGTTTATTTAGTCTGTAGTCGTTCTACTTAGACAATATGTTTCTTGATCATTTTCTTCATTATTATTACCCCTTACGAAATATTTTTCCTTGATCCAATATACAATCAGATACCTTGATGCTATACACATTACACATGCAATAAATCGAATACTTGAAATTTCACATTTATAAGCTATACTCGACTCAATCAGTATACTTGTTTTGTTCAAGTTTCAAGAAGTATTCGATATTGCAAATTTTTTTTTGCGGTTTAAAAATGTTTAACCAAACAAATTATTGACTGAGATATTGGAAATTATATAAGTGTACCAGCAAGGCCACGAACGCAGAGCCTACTCTAGCACATTCATTAATAGTTAGTATGCTCTCATTTTGAAATTGTATGCAATTACTTATTTTTTCTTTAATTACGTCGACTTTAGATTAGTTGTTCTGTTTTCGGTTGATAAATGTTTCACTTCTCTAATATATTATATTATATATCAAATGTTTGACCCCTTCATTATGTCGCCAATGGGACGTACTTTAAAGCCTTTTATAAGCGACAAATTTCAGAATTATTTTTCGAAACACCTGTAGATGTTTTAGATACCGAGGAAGGTACCTCGGCATCGTTTGCCTAAATAAAGTAATGCATTTATACCAGATACCGCGCGGTAATGGCTTTAAAGCTGTTTTTCCATGTATTGCTTTTTTTGGCTTTATGGAGGTTTTAAGATGGAGGTTTTAAGATGGAGGTTATGACTCAAAAGATATCGTGTGAGCCTCTGAAAAATATGTTACCCAATTGGAAAAAAATTAAATAACTAGTAGAAATTAAGCCAAAAAGTTTTTGTTTTATTATTGTGGGTTCACACGGAAGGGACATCTGTTATGTAATTTATAAATATATCCATTCCATTTTGCAGGTGCTGAGAACGACGCCGACACCATCAACGTGTATTAGTGAAGCGTGTATTTCTTATCGGATAATAACTCCACCATTTTGCAAAACTTCCGTACATTTTTTTAACGAATTGAATAATTATTAAATAAAAAAAATGGCAATATATGTTTCACTTTTGTTACTCTTTCTGTAAATGTACTTCTGAAAACCGACAAAATTGTGTATATAAAGTCTTAATTCAGTGATTTCCAAAAATTTCCTTCTTGCGCTCCCCGTTTAGATGAAAAAATAGAGGCGCTTCCAGAATATTTTAAATGATTTCCACTCAGTGATATTCCAATATATAGTACAAAAAGTTTTAAATAATATCATAGAAATTATTAAATTTTAGAATAAAAATACTTATAATAATGCAATATAATACAAATCTACAATGCAATCATAGATTATCATATAAAGACAACAGGGAAAAACAAGGAATGTCACCAAAAAATCGAGAATTGAGTTAAGATCGCCATTTAGTGGAAAAATGTCTATACTTTATTATAAATGCATCTCCTCGGAATTGATATTTTGTGACATTCCTTGTTTTTTCCCTGTGGTCTTCATATGCATAAGTATATATGCAATTTAAAGAAAACCATTAATTAAAGATTTTTATATAATGCTGAAATACGCATAGTGTAAAAACCACGTCAAAGCGGCAACAAATTTGGTAAGCCTCGCGTTCCTCCTTTTGGTAAGCAATGCACCCGCAGTTTGGAAAACTCTGTCTTAGACAATTCAATATAACTTAAAAAATCAGATCAGCAAGTTCAAAAATGGTGAAGCTTCCGGAATATAAATTACACATGAAATACCCCATTTAACTGAAATCCATTCAATTGTAAATAATTTGAAGAGTTATTGATATAATTTCGAAGGAATTGAACTTTTACAATAATGAAAATAATAAGATATCCCTTTCCAGAGTATTGTTTTTGCAAATATACTGATTAGCATGCTCAACAAGAAATTTAAAAATTAAACGGAAGTTCACTGATTAAATAAAATTATAAATAACTGCAGATTATATAATACAGGAAATATTAAGTTTGTTATCCCTACTGAAGTTTCATTAGTTATGGAATAAGTTAAAAAATTAGTCTGGGTTAATTTATCATTTATACTTAAATTATCACTTATTTATGTATCTTCGTTAAAAACGGTTTGTTTCAATTGTTGTGTAAAGTCATCATATTAGCAATAACATTAACTACGTTTATGTCGAGTGAATATGACGTATTGTAAACTGACACCGTATTGTTGCCCTACTTCTATATACAACGATTTATGCCGATGAGTTCAAATATTTTTATCGTTTGTTTCACAAACAGTTATATCTTTCGTTTCACTATAATGAATGATATTGATATTAAATTCTTCATTTTTGTTTAAATCGTGAAGGATTTGTTTAATTTGGTATCAAATCAATTCTAATTCTACATACAAAATTACAAACAGAATCGAACAGATGCTATATAACAAATTCTGCATATATTTATTCCGTTGATAATGCAGCGTAATGCGACATAAGTTCTGTCGGCATAAACGTCGGTAGCTATTGTCTTTATCTTGTAGGAAAAGTAAAAGTCTATGTGTCACAATTTTTTTTTCATTGAAATATAGATAAGTACATATTTAGTTAGTCGAAAATATCATGAATATATTTGTTATAATTTAGTATAGGATTTATTAGTAAAAGCTTTTACTACACTAATAAAAAGGATAGGTAAAATACCGAGAATTTCACGTATAATCCAACTATAATTAGGCGTTTTTGGGACAACAATACTTTATTGATCCATGACCAATACATTTTTTACAACATATTATAGGCTACGCTCCAGAAAGGATTGGATTATTTAGATATTATTGGACAATTT
>JANTOP010035583.1:0-11175 GCA_027564815.1 Symmerus nobilis | reverse complement strand
GAGAGTAAACATGCTAACCTACATCCAAATTATCAGTGTTACGACAGCATTCTACTGACCATACTGACAATTCGGCCGGCAGTGCCATCTCTGAGAAACGTGTGGGGGTCGGTATGGTACGACCGGTCGGTATGGGACCACTCTCCCCTATACCAAAAATTAAGTGAAATGTAATTCAGAAATATATTAAAATGCTTAGAAATTTCAACATTACTCTGTAAAGGTGTGCCAGAGAATTAGAAAACAATTTTCTGATACGAGGAACAAAAAAATTGATAACATTTGGGTTTTGAAATTAATGTATTATGGACTTTCACAATCCATTTCTTAACTAACAAAACGAAGAAGTTAAGTTTTTCCATCTACCTATATAGTTTCTGCACAGTTGTTCTGAAAACCAAATAAATGCACTGCAATTTGTCTAACTTCACAATGAGCCTTAGTTTCAGACATATTTGAATTTGAATTTTTTTTGTGATACGGATACATTTCCCTTCTTTATAAGGGAAAAATATAGCTTTGTGATACTGGCTATCGATTTATATAGTCAGTTATCTTATCATGTAATTATATTTAATTCAAATATAAGTTTGCTTTGCCCATTTCCTTTTCAGATAAGTTCTATTTTTCGTTGTCGGATCATCCTTTTCTGTGTTCTTTTGATTTGATCGCCTCCTTTTATTCTCCCATCCCACAATTGAACTAATTGCAGAAATAAGAAAAGGACTGGATTTTCATGACTATTAAGGACTTTTAATTAGCTGATTGTATGAAAAGTAATTACGGATATTTTCAGTATTATTAATGGATAATAAATACATAATTATGTCAGTATTTTATGACTAATATAAGTGATTACTATTAATAATTTATTTAATAGTTAATTCATTTGAAGTAATAAAATTTCAAATTGGGGCACTTGGCGTTTTATTCACGCATGCATGAATCATATAAATTTAATTGAAGTAGATAGTACATATATAAATTCTTTCCAGATTCACTTCCGTATTCATTACTTAGCTATTACTCTAGTCGCGAAAATTATAATTTTGAATACTCTATTAACTTGAAATAGGCGAATAGTTTATGATGATTCACTCTGTATTTAAAATTAGAAATCAAAGTTTTAAAAATAAATTGTGTATTTATGTTAAAAAGCTATAAGGTCATCGAAAATAAACAATAAAGGTTATAAGATATCCAATATATTGATAAGAAAATATTGGATATGGATATGGATAGATACTTCAATAGGTAGATAATTTTATATCGGATATATGAGTGAAATATGGATATAAGTGAACCACATTTAAAACCACAGTTAAGCAGATTCATATATTTAGGCCCAGTGGTCAATAGATCAATGGGATAGGCATTAGGCAAGGAATAAATATTAGTATAGTATTAGCAAATATTGACACGCATATACATATGTTCATATAGACTTAGTTATCTGTAAAATTTTAAATTTAAGATAGAAGGAAGATATCGTCAACTCAGCATTTATTTAAGTGAAATGAAATTAAGCCCTGTAAATCGTACTCAATTATGCTAGTATACTCAGTAGCGTATACTCAGCCAGCGAAGTACTTTTTAAATATTTCAGATATTTATCCTTGTATCATTTGAATTCTGAGGCGGTGATGAAGTAGGCTTTCAATTCAAGTACATAGAAAAACACTAAGTTTAAAATTAAAGTATAGATAGACACATATTTGTAAATGTATTTTTACATGGAGTTAAGGATGTTTTATGAAAGCCCAAAGTCACACTAATGTATTTAGTCACACATGATTGGTAATAAAACTTACTGATGTTGTATCAATTAATTTTGTACATTTTTCACTCTCATTAGCACGTTCAAACCCATCTTTTATCAAACCGGTTCAAATCTTAAAACTATGATCAAAGTTATAAGAGAACCAATAATGTTAATTCTTTGCCTGCCTGATGCGTGCAAGAGTTTTGGTAAACGAATTCCCATAAATTTCCCATTATACAATATTTCGAGTTGCCAATCTCAACTGAGTTTATTTGAGAACGGGATATTGCAAATCTTTTAATTTCTGAGTTAAACTCGCACTGAATACTATGATACCGACAGGGGCGTTGTACAGGGACGTCCACAATTTCAAAACCGCGTTGTAGCGAAACCGCGTTATACAAGTAACGCGTTAAATGAGGTACGCCTCATTTGTTTTTTCTAATAAGCATATATTACTATATGCATGAATTTATGAAAGCATCGAATTGTCGTAAAAATTTCGTAATTTTAAGAACATCCGCTATTACAGCTAAATATTGTTATGTATTACAGCTATAATACAGCTAAATATTGTTTCGAAACGCATGATCCAAAATGGTGTGATGAATTTGTAGCGGCAGATCAGCAGAGGGATTACGACGCGAAATTATGGATATAGAAGAAAATATGGATATGATGACGATGATGACGATTTATATGAATGATGATTCAAATAAAGACTAAATGAAAAAATAAAATTTTATTATGTATACGCAAAATAGTTACGAATCCATATAAATTAAAATAAAACTTTTCGTTACTGTATCTATATTTTTATTTTTTTTTGCAATGTTATATCCGCAACTTCCGACGTAAAGATATGGAAATTGTAAAAAAAAAATTATGGAGAGAGCAAAAGCAAAGTTTATTTTAATTTATTATATATTCTCTCTCTTCTCTACTACTTTATGTAACATGTAACTTCTTCTATATCCATAATTTCGCGTCGTAATCTCTACATAGATTTATAGTTTTTATTTATTTAATTTTGTTTTTTTTTGGGTTTATTAATTTGATTATTAATTTGATTTGCTTGTTTGGTTTCTGCCAGTTGTGCAAATTAATATATTTTATGTATATATGTATCAGTTATAATTGTATATCGTTTGAATAGTCAGTTGGGCCATGCTGTTGACTGAATAATAATAAAATTAATCCGAAATGAAGTTATGTGATATGATCGTCATAATAACGGAATGGTGAAAGGGAAATAATAATATGTGCGTTAGGGATGATCGAAAACAACTTATTTTTGCGAGAATTATAACACCTCCAGGAATATATAAAATACCCCAATAACCTCATTCCCGAAATTAGGTTTGGCCACAATACTTAAACTAAAAATACCTTACACAAAAAGTGCGGAAAAAAGTAATCGATTTTGCGCACGTAAGGTACGCGTGAGAAAAAAAAAAATTCTCTAGGAAAGGTTAGCAAGATCCCATAAATTTAATCTGAGGATGTTGTAATCCTCGCAAAAATATGTTAGTTTTTTCCATTCAGTTCGATCGTATCGATCTAATGCACGTACATATATATTCTAGGCATGATAAATTTGACTCATTGACATAATAACTCAAAGTCAATTCTGATCTCATGAAATTATTTATAAGGTTATAACTATGTAAAACGAAGTATGTTTCAAATGGAATTTAAACTTTGGGTGGGTAATACGGTAATACCTATTAATTATTCTGCAATATTAAAATTACGCTCAAGTCAATTATGTATATGTTACCACAAAGTACAAAGTATGTATATCGCGAAGTGAAATTGCCGTGAGTTGCGAGTTAGGTAAGTTTACAATTTTTATGACCGTAATAGAAGAATGTTCGTGAAAGAATGTGAATGTATTTTATGCTGTATATGTTATGTTTTGTTGTTTCTTTTATGTTTTATTATGTCGGCACTCACCATAATTCCGGTACTAACAGCGATGCCACGGCCACAATATGTATTCGGTACAATATCACCAAAGCCAACGCTCAAAAACGTAATCGCAATTAACCACATTGCGTTTAATAGATTAGCATGTTCCTCATCGTGAAACCTGTGTTCAAATTTATTATATTTGGGCATAAAATATTTGTTATTTTGTTTTAAGGAATTATTTAATGGTTCTTAGAAAGGCGGTTTATTTAAGGCGGCTTTTTGGCACTTTTATGGATATACCAGTTATAGTTATTAAAATATTTTGGTTTTGGAAATGGCAGGGACCAGCAAGGAAAATAATAATAAATAATAATAATAATAAAATACTATTAATATATATAAAAATACCGTAATAAAATTACATTTTTACTAAATGGCAGCCAAAATATAAAATTAATACATTAGGCGAAATTTGACCCCTATAATAATTTCGAAATTTGATTATAAATTATTTAATAATAATATTAGTGGGAAATGGGTGGAACGTTTTATATTAATGATAATAATTTAAACAAAAATGTATATAATGGTATATATTATAAGTTTATTTATTCCAAAAATTTTATTACAATTTATATACATAAATAAGTGGTAGGTGACAGTTCAAGCGCAGTTTCTACCTTATTAAATGAATTAATTAGCGTTGATTAAAATAGTAAAAGCGTCTATAATCAAGCAGAGCAACCTTTTTAATAGGCGTTAGTTATGATGCACTTGTTCATAATGTTCATGTTCTTGCACTGTTTTTAGGTTAATGATTTTTATAATAATAAAATGGATCTTATAAATTAAGAAAAAATGTGCTATGCATATCCTTTTTGAAATTTCGTATTTTATTTCAAAAGAGATTCATTATCTGTTAATATTTATTGTTGATTTGTCTGTTATTAATTTTGATGGTGATGTGAATGCTGTGAGGCATTATGTTATGAGTATGGAAATTGATAGTAAAATGGTAACTATGCATACTTACCACCATTCCACATGTCAAAGTTACGCCTCGACCACAATATGTATTTGGTACTATATCACCGTATCCAACACATAAAAAGGTGATAGCCGTTAACCACATGGAGTTTAGTATGTTCGCATGTTCCTCATCGTGAAACCTTAGATGTTTTGATCATATTACATATTTTATATCAAATTTGAAATAAAAAATGAACAAATTTTGATTTTCAGTAAATTGTAGTAATGACTTTGTTAAACATATTTACGTAGAGGTATGTATTTGCATAGCCGTAATGGGGAAAAATAATTTTAAATTACAATTTTATTTACAATGGAAAGTTTACCTAGTTTTGTGAAAGTGCATTGGGGTTGGTTTACGAATTGTTATATTCCATGTACTGATTTAATGAAATTGAAAGTTCGTGTACTTTATATAGGGGCCGTTAATGAAATATAGGTTCCAATGCATAGGAAAATTATAGAAATATAGGGTGAAGGGGAACCGCGAACCAGACCTGAATCAATTATTGTGACACTGCTATTGACACTGACGATCCACATCAATTATTGCTTTTATTTGGCCGTCATCAAATCCAATTGGACGGCCCATAACAAAATTTTCCAAACCAATTTTGACGCTGGATTTTTTAAGGCTTTGTGACTATAGATAGCACATAATTTTTTGTAAGCTTGCGATGCGTTTTTTCATTCGTGGGAATAAAAAGCAAAATATGACGTTTACTACACAACCGATCGATGCAATATTTTTTACAGAATGACAATTGAAGTCATCTGTGTATTGATCTGTGTATTCCGTTTTTTCCTCTGTAGTTTTCGATAAGTAAATTTTATACCAGACCTGCTGATCGATTTTGCCAGAGATTATCAACAAAATTCTTTCGACTTTTCAATAATGATTTCAATAACACATGATTGTATATTTCCACCAAATATTGCGCTCTCTCTCTCTCTCTCTCTCTCTCTCTCTCTTTTACTTTTCATTCAATTATCGACAAATCCTTTTCAACCACGAAGGCGTTGATAAATATTATTTTCTATTAATATTTAAAAGTAATGTGGAAATGCTGAGTTTAAAATAAATCACTCTACATTAATTTAATATTTACAGAGGAGAAATATACAATTTAATCTTGTTGAAACTTTTCAATGAGATTTGCTCAAAATCGATCAGCTGGGCAAATCGAGCACGGCGGCGTGCGACATTCGCACGCAAAGTTAATTTAATGGGAGAAATGTGCGAAATTTGCAAGCAATGCTAATGTAATAGGCAACCACACATGAGAGAAAATTGATTTTACTGTGAAAAATACAAATGTTCAACTGTGTTGATAAAATCGTCGTATAGGTACTATTCGTTCAAAATATTTTTATAATATAACGATTGTCATTTTTTCTGCTCTATTCGTGAATAAGTAAATTTAATTGTTGATTCAATTCGTTATTCCGATTTAAAGTTTTTAAGTAATAAGGAGGACGTATACAGAGGACCCGAATGAGAATTGAATTTATTTTTTTTTTATAGAAAATCCAAGTAATAATGCACAATGTTTAATTTGCGACAGAACATTAATTTGAAAAAAAATCAGCCATTTGAGAAATTTTCAAATGAGTTACGCAAATTGAAATTAAAGTAAGGTAACATCAACATTCAACATATCGTCACCTCGGTGCAAAACTGTCACAACTCAAAAATGTCGAATTTTGGGAAATCATGTTTTAAAAATATTTAGAGCTACTTTATTTTTATGATTTAGAAAAATTATAGAATACATGGCAGATTCTACTTTGTTTTGATCATAGTATGACCCTTTTCACACTTTAAGGGATTTGAGTTGTGATAAGTTGACGTACAAGTTGACGATTCGACAAACGATAAGCGATAAACGATAAAAGAGTCGATAAACGATATTCGATAAACGATAAATGATAAACGATAAAATTTTATCGATTATCATTTATCGTTTATCGATTATTGTTTATCGATAAAATTTTATCGTTTATCATTTATCGTTTATCGAATATCGTTTATCGACTCTCTTATCGTTTATCGCTTATCGTTTGTCGAATCGTCAACTTGTACGCGCCCTTAGTCATAAGGGAATCAGATAAAGAGATATGATTAAATAATTGCGGGGCGCAATATTAAGTTAACAAAGACCCCGTGAGCTTATAAATTCCAGTTAGATATTAGAATTAAAAAATAGAATTTTGAGACAGGTGGTTCGGAAGAGTTGATATCACGTTATCTGATTTCTGTTTGGCTGGTGCGGGTGAATATGAAAACAAAATGATTTTTTTCATATTATTATTCTACACTCATTTCTACACAGAACGACATATTCCCCATAATTTTACGATAAGCGGAAGTGCTTCAAAATTCAGTGCAAAGTAGGGTATGGCGAGCAACAAATCAATGAAAACAAACGAACAAGAAATTAACTTCTTAGTTTCTTGGTCGTATTGCAAACCTATGTTTTTCCAACTTTCGGTACCTTTTTCTCAGGAACCCCTAAACATACGTTATTCAAATTTTGCTTATTCGCTACTTTATTATGTAGCTTATTATTTCGCTTATTCACTAGTATATTTAAAAGTTTAGGACATGAGCATATAAAAAAAATGTGAATAATGGTCGAGTTTTTAAATTTTTCAAGAGAGCCAAAAAAAACTAAGGGAAGTTGTTTTTTTAAGGAAGTGACCCCCTTAATATTCTTTACTTTAATATTGAACAAATGATACCGAACTTTTATCGATAAATTGATATGAAATGTTTTGTTTCAATCCTAGATTATGAATTCAATTTTTTTTAACAATATGTAGGGTAGGTATTATATATTATGTACAATTGATAGCTCAAATTTATATAAAAACCTTTTACTATGATTACTTCAGTTTCTCACGTTAAAAAATTGTGATTTTCGGAATTTATATCTATGGTACTAGTGTCATCACACACATAAATAAAATGAATTGTGATTTCTTCATAATACGAGTAAAAGGACCTTCATTAATTTATCTATTCAATACGAATATTAGGCAGGTAAAGTCATCACTTAAATAATGTCAATTTTGTATAGATCCATGCCATTTTTACCTTTATATTTCAACCATCATCTAAAAAGGCACTATTTATCAATATATCTACCACATAGGGATTGCAGAACCGGATTTTTTCATTACCGGTAATTCGGTAATGAAAAAATCTATCACCGGTAATCTTGCACATTTTCTAAAACTATTCTTAAAAACGGACTGTGATTACTGCATGTCTGCAAGTCATTTTTCCCATATTTTTTTCACGTTTGCAGTCCTGTAAAAAATACTTAAAATGAACTTTTTAGAAATTTTCCGACGTAAAGCTCTCATTAAAAAGGTTCTCTACAAGTGACTTCAAACCGCAATGCGTTAAAAATTTTTGTCAATGTTATATTTTATATGCTATGCCGTTGGAGCCTTTAATGAGATTTCACTCAGAACTAGTTTGAATATCGAAAAGTCGTTTAAGGGCATATTCTACAACCTTTAAGGATTGTAAAAAGCCACAATATTTTTTCTGTGCTATTCGATCCTAAATTACCTAAAGACCCCTGAAATAAAAAAAAAACGGTAGATAAAAGAATTTGTACTTTTTCTTCTATTTAATGGATGGATGAGTGTAATAGTTTTTTGGGTTTTTTAAAATAATTTTTTACCGAATTTACCGGTAATGTTCGATATAATTACCGGTAATAAAATTATGCATTTTGATTCGGTAAATCGATAAACCGGTTAATCGGTATTGCAATCCCTATCCATCCCTATCCACGCCAGTTAAAATGAATGGTTTTACAATTTCATTTTAAAATTTCTACTTCAAGTTAGTTTATTTCCGAAACGATAAAGCCCGCTAGACACATTCCGACAAATCGTAAACGACCGTCTGATCCGACCGTCGTTTGTCGGATTTGCCGAATGGTAGTAGTGTCTTCACACGTTACGACAAAACTGTGATGATTTCCAGTTCAGTTCGGAATAATGAATGAAAAAGACGTACTAGAAGATTTGGGATTAACTTTCTGTTTGCATTGTATGTTTTAAGATTGTCAACTCTTTCCAACTAAAACCAGAGGCAGATTTACTCCATTTATGCTGAATAAACCAGACAAATTTGTTATTAAATTCTTGCTAAAATCTGATGCTCAAACCCAATATATTGTGAATGGGTTTCTTTATTCAGAAAAAGGTGACACAGGAGTAATATCACAGCCTCTAAGTAAATTTGTCGTACTTAAACTTATCGAACCGTTTGCAACCTCTACCTGGCTTTTTGATAAAAGGAACATTTTTTTCTTATGTAATAATTATATGAAATGTATAATTGTAAATGAAGACCACAGGGGAAAAACAAGGAATATCACAAAATATCAATTCCGAGGAAATGTATTTTTAATAAAGTATAGACATTTTCCACTAAATGGCGATCTTAACCCATATTAACCTAGCGTTACCATATGGTAACGCAAAAGAACATAATTTTTACAATAAAAATTACTTTCACCGGGATTGATGTTTTAAATTAAGTGTTACTAACACTATTCAGGGCTGGCAAAAATGGTTTCTGTTTTGTTGTTGGAATGTAAATAGAGCCATTTAACTTTTGCATAAATAAAAACTACATTAGAATGTGGAACAGCTCTTTTTTTTCATGAGCGCTAATAGGTTAACTTAATTTTCGATTTTTTGTGACATTCCTTGTTTTTCCCCTGTTGTCTTCAAATTTAATACAATGTACTTTATTTTAATTTCTAATCTTATTCTAACAATCCTTTATTTTTCTTAATTAAATCCCTGTCTGCGTTCCATCAGCATCTTGATGCAGAAAAATACTTATTCTATTGTAGAATCTAATCATAAGTATGTGAAAATACAGAAATTTTTTATTCATTCTTAAATAACTTTTACATTTTTTGTCCGATTTGGGCGAATTTGTTGTTAAAATTCTCGGAAAGGAATAATCTTACATTTAAGATCGCTTTTTTGAGGATATCTCGAAAACGATTCTTCAGAAAAAATAATGATTGGCATTTTTGGAATCTACGCCCCAAAATACATCGAAAAAATTCTATCAGAAACCTGATCCCGAGATGGAGCTGAAATCTGTAAACAAGTGTAATAAGACTACCACCATTTGCAATATTGGTAAAAAACATGTATGCGGAAAATGCACTCACTCAGATGAAAAATTTTGTTTGAATTGTGCCCAATTATATAACTTTTCATGCATACTTAATAATTTACTTTATATATATACTTGTATATACTAAGAATAACTTTATGTTGAAATGAATGCTTATTATTCTTTGGTTTCTAATATATTCTATACATATTATAATTAAATTAATATTCTTATTTATATATTAAGTAATAAAATAAGTTCATCATTATACAGCAATTCCATACGAAAATTACATCCTCTAGTTACACCCCTTTCGATTTCGATAAAAGTCTCAGATTTTGTTAGGGTTGAAAAAATAATCCACACGTATTTTTTTGTTTCCCCATCCGACCTACAGTTACTAATGCAGGGTACCTCAAAGTGTCGTGTTTTTGCTAAAATATCGGGATTTGCGCCTTGTTCCAACGCTAATAACGTTGAGGTACCCTGCATTAGTAACTGTAAGTCGGATGGGGAAACAAAAATACGTCACAAATATTTTTTCAACCCTAACAAATTCGAAAAGTTTCATCTAAATCGTAAGCCGTGTGTACAAGAATCACGTTTTTTTGATAAGTTTCGTATGGAATTGTTGTAAATAGGAATCATGGTCCGAAACGGGCTAATAAATTCAAAAATGTACAATATAATATTGAATTCTTTTGTAAAAAACTAATAGGTACGCTAAATAAATATTAAAATATTCTATTATTTACATATTTTTTGAAGAACAGTCATTTCGACTGTCGGTTCTAGTGTTAATTTATATCAATTTATATCAATAATTTATATTGTTGAAATATTTTACGGCACAAGCAATAAAATTTCTTATACGCCCAAACTAATCATTAAAAATTGTCCTTTAAGTTCCTTTTTGCCTGCTGCTCTTTAGCTAGCAAATTTTCCATTTGTTTGTGAGATAAAAAAATTGTTAATGACTTTCTCAAGGGACATGCACTATTTTCTGAATCTAACCGATTTAGTCTTAGCAGCTTTAATCCTCTACCTTAAACGTGGCTAATGTCCACTTTTGTCCGTACACTATTTCACTCTCCCTATTTCGCCTTAAGGGGGGAAATAGGGTTAGGAGTACGTTTTTTAATGTGATTTTCATGAATTTTTTAACAAATAATAAATGAATATAATTTATGGAAACTCTGACAACATTTTATACATGTATTTAAATAAATTAATTGCTGCTTTGAATTTTTTTTTCGGTAACTTTTTTGTCAAACGCGTTTTTCTCGAACCGATTGTTTTTAAATTTGTGTAC
>JANTOP010035572.1:0-11177 GCA_027564815.1 Symmerus nobilis | reverse complement strand
ACCAGACAGTGATGGGCCGCCTCACATAGTGATGGGCACTCATCTAATTGTTATCTTAAAATCTAATACAATATACGGAATATACATTACATATTAAATTTTTAATAAATTTAAGAATAGGGGTCATACAATTCTGCACACCTTAAGGAGATGTTGACCGCACGCCACTCGTGCGAAGTTAGACTCTTTAAAACTAATTTCATTTTTAATAGAACAATTTATTGCTTTGAGAAACTACTTTTATAGGAAATAGGGATTTTGTGGAAACAGAATCAAGAATTTATTGAATCCAACAGTACGATCCTAAATCAACTAAAAGACAAATTCGCTCAAATTGAGGAGCTTCAAAATACATCCAAATTCCTAAATAAAGGAGAATATCAGTAGGTAGAGTAACATATTTACAGAAAGAGAAACCAATTCTTGAGGAAAGATTGAGTTTAAGAATTGATAGGTTGGAAATTTTCGAACCGATTGAAACGTCTCAGAAAATCTTTAGTGCTAGGTTATCTCAATCATACGATTGGAATATTCTAGAGGAACAAGATAGTGAGACAGCAATTTAAGGTGATTCTAACAGTGTATTTATTATTGGGAGTTTTTGGTGAATATGCACTAAATTTACGCAGTCTTTTAGAAGCGATTGACGACAGCAAAAAGTCACCAAGTGCTAAAAGCGTTGGAAGAAAAATTTCGTGAAGTCCAATTCAAGAACATGTTTTCTTAATTACAGCAGAACAAGAAGAAGAAATAGATAAATTCACACAAAAATTCCGACATTGTCAAAGTGTAAAAAAAATAGCTTGTGGCTTTAAGCCTTAATTAGGTCGACGTTTACACATTGTAGGAAGCTTTGGCCGAAAATTTGAAATTTCATACCAAAAAAATTCATTAATTCGAAAATAAATTTAAAAATCGTATAAAATTCCATCGAAAACTTGCAGCTTTCTTGGAGCTTTTAAGTTATTATATGATAGAGCTTTTCCGGAAATATATTGGGTTTTGTTTTAGTTAAATTATTTAGTTGATAAATCGTTTTCAGCACGAATAAAATTGTGTTCTAAACTTAAAGCTTTGTTAGAGTTTTTAAGCTTTTACAGAGCTTTTTAATGAAAATTTCTGATTTAAATGATGTATCATTTATCGGAAAAAAATAGATTTTTCAAAATAAAAATTGATATTAAAATGTATCAAATTAAACTTTAATTAAAAGCTTTCAGTGATCCCTAAAGATTTTTGTAGAGTTTGGTCCGAAAATATCACATTTGTTACCAAATAAATTCATTAAATGGACTAGGCATTCACTTGGCTGCAATTTTTATAAAATTCTATTATTCTTGTTACTTTCCAAATTAGTTGCCATGGAAAATCCTTCATTTTCCTTCAAAATCGATTTTTGGCATTTTATTTCAAAATATTTAATATATTATTCGAATTAACTGAAATTTTGATTCCTGAATAGTTCATTCATCTACACACAAAACCCATTTCAGGATTTTAGGGAAAAACTTTTTTTTGAGTAAGTTGTCAGCTTGGAAAAATTGTTCAATTTCTTCTCATATTTATCAATCATTTTTCTAGCTGTTTTTCCAAAAAATATTTCAATTCTAATTTTGATTATGAAAATTTGGTCCGATTTTGCTGAAATTATTTTTCGTACGTAGTTCATAGCCGAATCTAAAAACTAATTTCATGGTTTTGGAAAAAAAAATTTTTTGAGCGAGTTGTGAGCTTCGGAAAATTATTAATTTTTCCCCCATTCATCAATCAATTGTTTGGCTGTTTATTTGTCATAATTTCTTAATTTAATTTTTTATTAAGGGTTCACTTTTCCGATTTTGATAAACCGATTTTTTTTCCTTTGCGTATTAAATGTCAATTAATGTGTCAAGAATAGGGGGTTTTTCAAATTCCGCTTTTTAGAGCCAAGGCAGATGATTTTGTGCAACAGTGCATTGCAATAAATGATAAGAAAACCGATATTCTTAATACACTCAATACTGTTACACAATACACTTAATACACAATACTGTACACGGTAGATACTTTCCGGAGAAAACCGTGTATAAAAAAACCGTGTAAAAAAATACATGAAATCCATACAAAAACCTGGGATACGTTCCTAAGTTTTTAAAAAATCGAGGAAATTCCTTAAATAATTCAAATTTTTTTATTTTTATTCAAATACAATATATAAAAAGAAAAATGCATCAAAAATATTTTACATACATTTGTTTTTTATTCGTCTGACAACAAACGCATAAGTTTTTAATTCTTATTAATTTCGTATTAATACGAAAATAAAATCAACTGCAAATGTTGTCCTTACCGTAGCGTAGTTGAAATGATTGAATAAAGTTATAACTTTTCAGCGCAACAACTAAATTTGAATAAAAATAAGTCACAGGTATTTTATTTATCAATGGCTTCTTTATATGGAATTTCAGTGCTACTAATCAATAGTATTATACATCGAAAAATGTTAACCATTCACAATTAACAATTTTTATTACTTTAGAATTAACAATTCCATTTATTATATTACGTTACTTATTAATGTATGTAGGAATTAGAATTCCTAAAATTGAAATAAAAAACCGTGCAAAAGCAAGAAAATTCGTGTAAAAAAGTAATTGGGAAATTTTTTGAACCGTGTAAGAGTAAAACCGTGTAAAAAAAGACCGTGTAAAAACAGTATTGAGTGTACTTTAAAATCGTTTTTCTCGAAACCATGTCTTCAATTGCGGTGGACACGATTCCTCTGCTTGTAATTGATGAATCGCTTTGAAATTTTTTCCTGGTATTCTTAGATATATTTTCTTGTCCTTGACGGGGATTTTTTAATTTCAAACAATTTGTATTTATTTTAAATCAATGATTTCAGAAAGTAGGTAATTTTTAAAAAAATTTTATTTAGTGACCCACCATTTTTTAAAAAAATTTTCTTTCCGTCAAGTACGAGATAAACTAATGTAATTTTAGTTTCTTTTTGATTTTTTCAATTTAAAGAATCCGTGTTCCCGGAATCGTGTCCAGCGCAAAGCACTGCTTATGTGGCGCTGCCACACATCCGACAGCATTACGGCTAGCCTTTTTGATTTTTTTTAATGCAATAATTTTAAATTATAGTTAAAGGTATGCCATTTAATATACCACAAAAATTGTTCCTTACAGTAATACGGTTCTTCTAAAAAAAAATAGTAAACTTAGCCTTGATTTGGACCTTCAAAAGTGATGTCCCCCCTTAAGCAAAATTTCGATCGATTTGGCTGCAATTTTTTTCTTGAGTACTGAAACTAAATAAATAAATTATAATATGTAATTATTTGAGCAATTTGTGAGTTTGTGAAAATTGGTAATTTTCTTCTAGACCAATCGACCAATTTTCTGGCTGTTTTTCTATAAAATTATTTGATTTATTTGTTAGTATAAATGGTAAATAAAATAAATTAATTAATTAATCCAACTAATTAAAATAAATTACAACTTGTTAACATAGAGGTTCCCCTCCAACTGTATATCTCGAAGATAGAAATTTAATTATTTAATTATACTTGTATATACGAAGCAGTCCTTCTAGACTACTACACATTATCGATAGCTTAAATTAAAATTAACAACAATACAGCCTGACAAATTCGGATGTTTTTTCTAATATTTCAGAAAAATATCTCAAAAATATTCCAGAATATGTTCTACCAGATGAACACAAATTCCAAATAAATTCTGAAAATTGTTGTTATTTTCATAAAAAAAATCCCAAATTCTTGGCTAATTTCTGATCAATTTTAAAATATTCTAAAAAAATGTCTAGACAAATTCTCGAAACATTCTCGAAATAATTCAACTTTTTTGCTTTATATTTATATTTATAAAATATGAAAATTTAATCAAAGTATTTCCGATCCATTTTTTCGATCCCTCGATTTTTATGAATGAATTTTAAAATTTGTTTCAGATTTTTTGAAATTGTCGAATTTATGGTAGGAGTATGACAAGGAAAAATGTGAAATATTACTAGGAATATATCTTAACTAATTTACTTACCACTTACACAAAATATTAATAAAAAAATCAATATTTGTTGGTGATGGCTTAGCGAAGGCATCCTAATAGTCAAGAGGTTGCTAATTTATCTCACATATGGGATAATTCTGAAATGGAAACGGAAAAATTTATTAATAAGATTTGAAATAAATATGTCACATCTATAGCAATAAGGATATATCCAATCCTTGTTTCTTTGTTATGTTCTGACTCTCAATCCACACACTGACGTTGACAAATATTTCTACATATTTTATAAGAACAAGGTTCCAATTTTATTCAAAGAAATCCTTCTACTACATTAAATACCCCAGGAATAGGAACGAAGTACAAAATCCCAAGTCACATAAGTTTATATGGACCACAGCGTATATACCATATCCATGCAGATGCCATCATACAAAATATTTTATTTAAAAATCTTAAGAGCATAATGGGATTGGGTGGATGGGGGAACCTTTACCTTTAGAGACGTATAAATGGCAGGTTATTTGTGCATATGACATTTACAAAATATATATAAAACCCAGAACATTTAAGTGTAAATAATTGAATATTGAATGCATTTTATGCTGCACTTTACCTGCGATGCATATTTAATTTAATTACATCTTTGCATTATTACATATACGATGGAAGTGAACTAACATTTTAACATCCCGTCGAGAATTTCTACATAATAAAATTATATTTTATTTTTTGGATGTAATTGTTGGCGTAATGATTTTCTCTTGGTAATTCAATTAAAGATTTTCAATTATAAATTTGAAATTACCAAGTAATTATTAGATCTCAATTAACTTTCTTAATTAACGTTAAATTCTTCGAATTTGGTTTCAGCAATATCAATAAAATGTTTAATATAGAAGGATAAAATTTCATTGCTTCTTTTAGAAGATCATATGTACGGGCATACATTTTGGTATCAATTTGATTAAGATAGAAGAAATTATTCTAAACCTCAAGCCCTTCGATCCATGGAGTAGTTGGAAAAGTTTTTGGGAAATTTGTTTTCTACCTAATTTCTCCCTCTACTCATTATAATTTTTCTTCAAAATTCACCTGTTGTGAATTTCGATCCGAAGTCGCTCCAACTGATCCACGGTAACTCTCGACCTTGTATCCCAAAGTCGTAGAAATTATCATTAATTTCATTAAATAAATAGTCGGAATCTAATGTAAAATTAATCATCTGGGAATTTTGAAAAATGGGAAACGCTCGAATCCAATCAAATTATATTCTTAGCCCACTTGCATACCTAATTTGATTGGGATTGAAAGACGTTAAGATAAGGTGAAAATAACCTGCCAAATACTTTGCAATTAGTAAAATTAATATTAAAAATGTTGTTTTGAGTAGATATTATTAATTTTATTTTAAAAACAAGTCTACTTTAAGCTTCAATTTCTGTATTATAAAGATTGTCTTAAAGGAAATCCAATTATGCCTAATCTCTTCCGATTTGAACGTTTTTAATTTTAAATTTTAGAAAAACCTCTCTTTTCGGGAATTAAAATATAAAATATATAGGTTCCATGGTCAGAAATTTTAGATCTGAATTTAGATTAGAAATTAAGCGTGAAGCCAATCGGAAATGAGACCATATGAGAACAAAATACCCTAACTACGGATATCCCCATCCGATCGCTTTAATTTTAGTTTTTAATGGTAGAAGAAGTTATCTGGTTGGAATGTAAAATAAGAAATATGCAGATCCGCAATCGCAAGAGGAACCTCAATGGAAATTGTCTCCCCTCTAGAATGAAGTAGACATGTATAAATATAAAAAGTACTCGGTACTTTATTAAGTAATGTCAGGCCGTTTTTCCATCCAAAAATTAATTCGGTATCGTGAATTAATTCGGTCCCAAATCTAGCCAAAGGGAATACAGCACGGGAACTCAAACAATGTCTATAAGAGAACATATAAGTCTATATGTTCCTTAAAAATATATCAACTAAATTTGATGCAGAAGTTTGGGGGAAAATTGGTGTCTAGTTTCAAAACGCAATACCTGCCATCTTACAGTTAATATAATTTTAGTGATAATTCGAAAGAAGTTTAACGTAACTTTGTAGATAATTTCTGTTTACAATGCTTTGGTGTATATGACAAACCTGTTATTGCCGGAAAATTGTTTTCCAATAAAGAGTTAATCGATGGGGAAAGTTTTCGAATATTTATTTATTTTTTATTTAAATAATTGAGTTGTTTTTGGAACACGTAATTATTTGTATAATGTCGAATATTTCTTAGAAAAACATTTCTAAATTGAGTCGCTGTTATTTGCAAGAATTAATTATTTATGTTTTAACTTAACTTCAGCTCCAATAACAGTATCAAGTCTTCTGTTTTGAATTTGTACAAAAGAGAAAAATAAATATGATGGAGAATTTTCCTAGGAAGCGACGTATAATTGTAAATAAAATATAATTGCGACAGAAAAAGGAAAAGTATATAGGAAATGATGAAGGTGTTTTCCCTTTCAGAACAATTTTTTTTTGTAGAGTTAACATAACATCCTTTTATGATTGTACCCAACCTATTAGGCACTACAATTATGTATACATTTTTTACAGAATATTTATTGAATGATAATTCAACCTATTTTATCTAATCAAAGACTGTAATCTAATCTAATCAAAGTTGCTGTAGACTCCTAGAGAATAATTGTAACAATGTATGAGTACTCCACTTATCATTAAAATAATAATGGTTAATGTGAATAATGAGATTTTATCATCGGCAATAAATTTCATCCTTTTATCCTTTCTAATATTTACTACAAGGGTATTACATCCAATATTACTTATTAATACAAATCATCAAACAAATCAATCATATTTACTATACGGTAGGTATTATACATCATCTTTTGTCATTTTCTGTAAATATTTAACCGGCAATACATCTTTTTCGATCACTTTTTGTCAAAACATTTTTGTATTAACATTTATTATTCAAAACTCGTAAATCTTCACAGTAAATTTGTTTAAAACGATTTAATCCAATTAAAACTTTTGACATTTTAATGTTGCCTTCCATGCTACGAATAAATGTACCGAAATTGTCTATTCAATCAACAAAGGGAACTGAAATGGTAGTGGATAGATAATACTTTTGAATTTCTAATTTCTATAACATTTCATTCATTTATTTTTAGTATCGCAATTTTACTCTATGTAATTTTATATTTCGGTAATAGTTTAGGTCAATGTTATGCAAACAATTTTGTAAAATTTATGCAATATAAATACCTATGCCATACAACATCTCATATCTGTTTAAAGTTATTCAACAAATTTCCAAACTGAGAAAATGATACCACAAATATTGTAATATGGTCTTTATTTGCTTATGATATACATATTGAACTATTCCAACATTTACTCCTTATCACATAATATTACATAATGGATATGGTTTAAAAATTTGTTAGGAATTCTCGATTTTCGGGACTTAGTGCATATTAAGGGGGATTTCCTATTTTATTTAAGACAAACGATTCTACAATAAGGTAAACATAAAATAAAAATTGATTCTACAGAGATTGGTACTTGTATTGGCTACTTTCTAAACTAATAAAAACCATAAAGCTTCCTTTTCCCGGTAAAAATGTTAACATGTGTCGGGATTTAATAGAAAAGATTTTCCGAAAAAAATCTTACATCCCGAAACAAATAAATCCGGTGAAAAAATACTTCAAATCAATATCCCAAAAAATATTGTTCATTCCACATTGAAATTTCACTGTCAGAAAACTTTATCATTTTATCGATGAGGATAGAAGCATTTTTTAATAATATTTTTGTTAGGAAATAATTGTATAAATGTTAGTTTTCTTTTATTTTTAAATAAATCCTAAATGAAACGTCATACAAAAATACCATATGTGTATAAGGGAGGATGGGGTAAAGTGAACCCCTTAAGCAAAGATCCTAACTGTGACGGCAGCGATGTTACTTCCTGCAAACAGATCGAGCATTTAGCTCTGCAAATTAGACATGTCTCTGTCATTTTGTATAATTTCATTTAATTTTTGCATGTTTTTTTTCCAGACTTCTACAGAAATCTGATTTACCCCAATATGAGTGTAAACGGGTCACCGTTTTCAGTGAGAACTAGGTACGCTCAAACAGAAAAAAAACTTATGGTGGTTCTTAGGTTACGTTTCTTATGATCAGATTTCCCGATTTATATATAGAAATTTTTGGAAATTGAAATTGTCCGGGAAACTGTCAGAAAAATTCTAGAAAAATCGAAGGTTTGGGCCGATTTTTTTTTGGAAAAAAAAAACTTTTTTACAATTCGACTTTGGGCCGGATTTTAAAAACATAAATTGCGAGGGAGTCGTTTCCACTTAAGGTATTTATAGATCAACTAAGCTATCTCCTATTTGAATTAATTTTGAAATTTTGAAAGTATAATATATCCGGGAAATTAGAATCGTTTTTCTCAGAAGACACCGTTTTCCCGATGTTCACCATTATCGACCCCCGTAAAATCAGGGGGCAGATATTCCAAAAAAGTGTTTTCTACGATTTTCTTCCAGAACCATTAAGTTTAATTGTACATGTTCAGATATTCTGATTCCTCAATGGAATTCTGTGGAAATTGAGATTTTCCACTGAACAATTAGAAAAATTGTATTAAATCGAATTGGTAAATTTTTTTATCAAAAAGAATTAATTTTTTCTAAGAAATTTCTTAACGAAATTTATCCATTTTTTACAACTTTATTTTTGAATGGATTTTAAAAATATAAGTCGGGAAGGAACCCCCTGACCTTAAGATATTAATCGATCACTAAATTCATCCCTTATTTGATTCCAATTCGAAAATTAAAATATTAAATTTTCTGGGAAAATTCCAAGCCTTTTCCTGAAAAACCCCCTTGGGAACTTATTAGGTGGTTGCTCTGAAAGTTAGCCACTTTTATCGATTTTTTAGCATTTATTTCAGAAACAAAAACTGTAAACACATCAATTAACGTATTTGCCTTCGGAAGCTATAACATTTTCACACTTTTCTGGCAAAAGTTGAATGCCGCGACGATAGAAGCCCTTGCCCTTTGAAGCAATCCTTCACCAACCCATATTTCGACTTCTCTGTAATTAGGGAACTGTGTATCTTCAAGGTCACGTAGAATCGATCGGAACAGATGGTAATCCGATGGGGCCAAGTCTGCGAAATATGAAAGCTCTGTATGAGCAGAGCTCATCGAAAACTTTAAGTTTTGAACAACTTTTTATACGTTTTCAATCTAATTTTTATCGGAATAAATTAAATTTTAATTAAATATGGAATTTTCTTACAAAAGCTTCACAAAAGCTTAAAAGCTCAAACTTTGCCTTTGGTTTAGGACATAACTTTGTTCGTATTAACACCTTTTTTTTCATTTAAATAATTGAACTTATTCGGAATATAAATGTTTCGACAAAAGTTCTACAAAAGCTTAAAAGCTCAAACATTAATTTAGGTTTGGACATACTTTTATTCGCATTAACATTTATTTTTCATCTAAATAATTTAACTGCAACTAAATTCTAAATCTTCCGCCAAAAGCTCCGCAAAAGCTTAAAAGCTCAAACATTGTTTTTGATTTGGAATATAACTTTGATCGTATTAACAACTATTATTCAATCAAATAATTTAACTGCAAAGAAACTCAAAATGTTCCGACAAAAGCTCCATATGCACTTACAAGCCCAGCGATATCCTTAAGTTTTAAATAAAATTTTATACTTTTTGAATTTTCATTTTTTATTCAAATAATTAAATGGTAATCCAATCTAAAATTTTCCTGCAAATCCTTGGAGAAAGTTTAAAAGCTCCGTGAAAACGTTAACTTATTAAATATCATAATTCGGACTTTAAAAATTTACGGGCGCAAGGCGTGGAACAAAACTGTTGTATGGAAGATGTGGCCCTGCTTTCACTGGATTTTAAACGGATTTAAATTGCAATTTATTATGAGATTAAATAAAAATGTTTTCTCGTGAAATTATGTGTGATATTTAGTAATACATTACATACAATCCATGGTAGCGGACGGGACATCATTTACATCGGTTAGTTAAAATCAGTTTAAAATTTCATCCTATCCTTCCTATTAAGAAATGATTTTGTCTAGAATTTACTTAAATTTAGAAAATGAATTCAAGAAATAAATTCGGGTTTAGGGATTTAGGATATTTGGAGGTTCTGCTGTCTTTAAAATCATAAAGGAAGGAAAACGAAGAGGAGAGCATCTTAATCTAGATGGCCAAATGTATGGTGCAGGCATCACAAATTTGAGATAAGCAAAAGATTCAAGGACAACTTTAAACGCGTTTTCTGGAAACCACTTTCTCCAAACTAGTGTACCAGATATCTCGAGATCTACTTGACCCATTTGGATGAAATTTAAATCACATATTCTTCATAATAATATTATCTAGGATGTAGCATATGATTTTTTTGATTGGATGCCGTGTTAATTTTTTGAAATTTTTTAACACTCACAATTTGAGTATTATATTAGACGTTTTCTTTCAAACAGCTGTCATTTGTAAAAAAAAATTCACCCTGACTCTAAATTCTTAGCTATTAACTTTCTAAATAAGAAAAATTGTTTGCTTTTATTTTTAAGAAATTACCTGACAGAGATATAAATTACACTATCAGTAAGGATTTTCAAAAGACGGTCCTACTTCTACCTACCGACGGCTAGTATCTCCGCCATTTTATATATTTAATGAAAAATAATTTGAATTTGAATACCCATTTCCCTGAGATGAATTCGAGAGGAGTCTATCCCTTAAAATTGTACCGATTGTACCACGATTATACCGATATTTTCCAATATTTTTTAAACATTCTCACCATCAATGAAATTATCTAATTTTGAGATAGGTGAAGATCATGTTTGTTTAATTATTTTTTCACGCTTGGAAAAGAAGAATAAAGAAAAGTTTTATTTCATGGTTGGCTGTATATATCTCCTTGTGTCCTGAAAAATGGTAAAAACGGGGAAAAACCAATAAAAAAAATAAAACAGCAGATGATTTTCATAATTACTATAATTCCTTACATCTAAAATTAATTCATTTATTTAAAAATAAACATGCAGCCTTATCCATTTCTAAT
>JANTOP010035561.1:0-11179 GCA_027564815.1 Symmerus nobilis | reverse complement strand
TAAGAGCATAAGTGGACTGACAAGTCTTTTTAATTTATATTTTATCATACCAAATTTAACAATATTAAAACGGTAAAGTACTAGTAATTTATATAATTCAATAGTTAGATTCAATATGATGTTACATAGTGTTCCATATAAGTTTGTCCAATAAGTGTGAAAAGATTCTTAAAAAATTAATAAAATTAAATGTAATTATGTCCTGATTAAGGACCAGAAAATTAATGTGCGACTGGGTTTGATGAGAAATGTTGGTTCAATCCACGAAATTTAGTGAATTTATTTAAAGTTTGGGGAGCAAAACTTTTCTTCGTATAAAAAATAGCGTATAAATTAGTCCTTAAAAAAGATAACGATAAATACTAGCCAAAATGCTTCAATGGGTTAGTGTTTATCAGAAAAAGTGGTCAAAATAAAATTTTGCGTAAAAATAGATTTTTAAGCAAGAAAATCTTGAACGGTGTAATAAATTAAAAATTCTTTCGACGAAAAGGACGAGTTGGTCCTAACAAAAGTTGCCCAACTTTTTTTTGGGTCAATTTATTCTTAACTGCGGAAATTTTAAAACAAAAAAAAATTTTTCAAAAAAAAATTTTTTTTTTGCAGAATTTTGGAAATAAATTAATTAGAAAACCAAAAATTAATATTTTTTCGTAAAAAATTAAGGACAAGATCATTGGAGAAGAATTCCGCATAGCAATGTGGACATCAAATAAATAAATAAATAAATAATTAACATTATAAATAAATGTTTTTTTTTAATTAACTAATTTTCCCTTACAGCAGAATAGAAAATGGTAAGATTTTCTTGGTAAATTACATTAAAAAAAATTACAAATTTAAAAATTTAACAATTTAATGGATTAATTTTCCTAATTATATAAATAAATAAATAACCCTTTTGAATATTATGAATTACTTTAACCCTTTTAATAAAATTTTGTTAGCGAATACAGAGACTAAAGAGTAAGTTTCTTTTGTTTTTACAACCCCATTAAACTATATTTTAAAACTTTCTTTGGACACTTTGATAAATTTAATCGAAATTCGTAAAACGCGTTTATTCGGGTATTTTGGGAAATCGAATGTTTTAACCCCAAAAATATCGTATGTTGCCCACATAACGATTTCCGTATTTCACTGGCATATGATTAATGGCAAACGCAGCAGTGTTCTGTAAAAACAAACTGAAGATATTTTGTGAAAAATTAGCGAATATTAATGACGATATTTTAGGACAGTTGGAGGATATACTATCAAGTGTTAATTTCAAAGCATTCCAGCAAAAACTTAAAGCGTGCGACGACCCGACAGAAGCCACCCATTTAACGGTAACCGAACTTATAAAACACTTACAACAAAACATAAAAAATTTCGAAGCGTATCGAGCTGACGCCACTCAAAAGGAGCAAAAATTAGTCAAATTAGTCAAATTAGTTAGGGAGTGCCGAAAGTCATTGCAGGAAGCGCAGGATATCAACGACGAACATCGTCAACAGAATACCAAGTTGTGGACTGAAAATAAAGCGATAATAGAGGCGAACCAAGCTACATTCGACGCGTTGAAAGAAAAGGAAGTAGAAGTTAACAGATTGCAAAGGGAATTGGATCTATTACAAGAGAAACGCGAGTGCGAAACGACCACCTTTTACAACCGCGTAGAAGCATTACGAGTAGAAAAGAGTTTACTCGAAGACAGGTTAAGCATAGGGTTTGATAGACAAATAACCCTCATCGAGCAGGTATCTATCTTAGAAACTAGCCGGAAAAGTTTCAGTCTAGAAATCCCTTCCGTTCAAGACGAATTGGCCGAAATTGCCGAAGCTGCCAGTGTATGACCGTCAACATCCACAGGTATCGTTTCCAGAGAACCGGAAACATCGAGCCCAATACATCCTGGACAAAACTTCCCGCAAATTGAACCGTTAAGTCCAGTACATCCAAATCCAGAAATCAGGATGAATATCGAAAACTCCAGAATATACGGTGAGTTGGTCTATAGACATGTGCCAATATTCGGCAGCGAGCCGGGCGAATTGGCAAATAACGCACTGAACATTTTCGCTACCAACTGTATTTTTACTAAGCGACTTGCCGGAGAAGTAACTGGCGATAATGAGAGAATTTTTACAACCGTTGTTCAAACGAGATTAATCGGTAAGGCTTTCCAAGTAACAGCTGGGAAAGAGTTTTCCACTCTTGATGAATTATTAAGGGAATTAAAGGAAAATTTGCTACCTAAATTCACGTTTGACGAATTGCTCAATCAGCTGAAAAGCGTTACCCAGCAACCTACGGAAGGAATTAAAGAGTTCGCTACTAGGATCAAAAATTTAGCCGAACGAATTAAAATAACGGCACGGGCACGTTACAACGCAGAAACCGCAACGGGTTTGATTCAATACGTAGAAGCCACACTAGTACAAGTGTTTAAGGTGGGTTTACGAGACCTTTGTATACGCCAACATATGTATGCAAACGTGGAAACCAGTTTAGATACCCTGTCTGACGCAGCTATAGGCATTGAAAATATCAGTAAACAAAGTCTGTTGGTTCAACAAAGCTCGCAAACGGTTGCTTTAAATGTGCAACCGCAAAATTCTTTCGCTTCATCAAATGTTATAGGGCAAAATTTAATTAATCTAGGTACGCCACCCAGAGCACAGCCAATAGTATCGAATTATTCAGCAATAATAATATTCGGATAGTTCCGAACCGAACCTATCAGCAATCTAGTGGTCCACCAGTTATGACGTGCAATTTCTGTCAACGAAGAGGACACCTTGAAAGAGATTGTCGAACGAAGCAGCGAACGCCGTACTGCAAACATTGTAATCGCTACGGACATTTCACATCTGATTGCCGCCCACCACAAGTGAATTGGGTGCAAAATAATGGAAGACAGAGTAGGTTTCCCAACCAAAGGGATAATAACAATCGACATTCAATTCCATTCAATCCACCTGTCAACGACAATGGAAATAACAGGGTAACTACCCCTCGAGATCAACGACCACGAGATCCAACGCCTGGCCGAAACACAGCCCCACAAGATGTGGACTCCACTGTGTGCGAATTTTGCGGCAGAGTTGGCCACAAAGAACTAACCTGCGTTTTCCGAAGGAAATACGAAGATCGCATAAAAACCGATCGTTCGGGAAACTAGATCGGGTCGTGACTGGACAGGGTCGCGACCCCCCCGTAGCTATAATTAGAAATCCTGCCAATATCCGAAATATAAATGAAAACACCGTTTCCAGGTCAAAAGATGTAAACATATTCGTTTTAGACGCCAGCGAAATCACAATTCACGATCCTCCTAAAGAACAGGAGCCAGAAAAGATAATTTTAGGTTATAATAATATCCGGATGGGATTAGACGGCTCCCATACCGATGAACAAATTGAAGAAGCCCGTCCAAATTTAGAATCTAAAGATGAGAATATTAATAAGGATAAAAACGAAGATCTGGAATTTAACGAAGAAAATGAAGAAGATTTGAAATGGGAAGATGTTTCGGAGGCAGATGAGGATGTTCCCTGTGACACTGGAAAAGAAAAACGATCACAACTGTTCAGAGAAATAGCAGGATTTTCAGACAACGATGAATTACCATTACTATACCCGTATTTCATGAGCATCGAGCTCCAAGAAAAATCAGAACGAAATGAAGAACATGAGGATAGAACCATTAGCGTACAAAGCAATCAAAAGAAGAAATCATTAGCATGTAAGAATATCCGGTTGGGACAAGGCGGCTCCCAAGCCGACGTAAATAAGGACCCATCGTCGTCCATAAAAGCCCGTCCAAATATTATAAATAAGGAAGAAATACGTGGAAAAAGATTATCCGTTGATATATTGACACATACAGCCTCATCGTTGGAGTCTATGCTTTTCATGATTTACACCGTGATTATCTTGGGAATTTTACAAATAATTTACAAACTTAGGGAACAGCAATTCGGGAAATTTACTTTCAAAAATTTCAGAAGATACGTAAATAATCTAAGAATCAGAATAGGAACCGAACTTGTTTTTTCAGATGCCGAATTCGATAAACGAATGAAACGATCTAGAAATGATATGTATATCCAATTGCCCACAAAGATTTCTAAAGACAACTTAATAACCGTGTTAGTAGACACGGGTGCCGACATCAGTCTCATCCGAAAGGACGTGCTAAAAACAGGAGTTACTGTAAATTCTGCGAATTCAAAGATCCTGGTTGGCCTATACGGACAAAAAGGAGTGACGCAAGGATCTGTGAACGGGAAATTAAAACTGGGAAGGGACTTCCCAGCCCAATGGCAAGTGGTCGACGATAATGACTGCCAACTCCCGGCCGATGGCATAATGGGCCGAGATCTTCTATGGAATCGAACGGTCATAGATAGTATAGCAAAAACCGTACTGTTACGGGACAAAAAAAATAAAGATATAATAATCCCTATGATACATATCAACGAACAACGGGAAGACAGATCCAATCAACTAAAAATTTGGGTGTCCAACGCTAAACTTCACAAACGGACGCGGACGGTGGTATTCGCTGCAGTAGAAGGAACACCCCCGGAAGAAATACTAATTCCAGCACAAAATCCTGCTACTGGGATTTATATCGGAAACAGCTTGAACAAACCCATTAACGGCCGGATATTAATAACTATAATAAAATATAATAAAATATCTCAGGCTCGATAAGATGTTGAATCAAGAAGAAAAACGTTCGATAACTACGCTCTGCGAAAGATACTACGACACATTTCATCTAGAGGGTGATCGCTTGAGTTACACGTCCGTTTTGGAACACTCCATACCCACTAAGGTTGACCAAGCGCCCATAAATCGAAAAATGTACCGATTACCCGAATGCCATCGGAAAATAATTAACGAACAGGTGAACGAGATGTTGGACAATGAAATTATAATCCCTAGCAAGAGCCCATGGAATTCGCCCTTGTTGGTAGTGCCCAAAAAGGTAGGTCCAGATGGCGAGAAAAAATGGCGTATAGTGGTCGATTTTCGGGAACTCAATAAATGCACCATTAAAGACGCATTCCCATTACCACGCATCGAGGAAATCCTGGACCAGTTGGGAAATTCTCAATACTTCACTACCCTGGACCTCGCTAGCGGATACCATCAGGTGTTAGTAGCCCCGGAAGACCGCCCCAAAACAGCCTTCAGCACCGGAATGGGACATTTTAAATTCAACAGAATGCCCTTCGGGCTGACGGGAGCCCCAGCGAAATTTCAGCGTATAATGAATCACATCCTAACCGGGCTACAGGGAATTGATTGTTTTGTGTACCTAGACGACATAGTCATCTATGGAAGAGATTTAACTGAACATAATGAAAGGCTCCAAAAGGTATTTGAAATTCTTCGAAGAAATAAATTGAAACTACAAACCGAGAAGTGTAATTTCCTAAGAAGAGAGGTAGTTTATTTGGGACATAAATGCTCAAATCTAGGCGCACTACCCGATCCTTCCAAAATAGATAGCGTCCAAAACTTTCCCGCACCACGTACAGTCAAACAGGTCCAGTCCTTTCTAGGGCTGGTAAATTACTATAGAAAATTCATCCCAAATTTTTTAAAAAGAGCAGCACCACTCAGCAGATTACTTAAAAAGGGGATAAAATTCAACTGGACGGAGGACTGTGCAAACTCATTTAGTGAACTTAAAGAAACATTAATTGCACCTCCACTCTTAATCTACCCCGATTTTACTAAACCTTTTAACTTAAGTACAGATGCCAGCAATGAAGCGATATTATCCCAGGGTAAGATTGGTGAAGACCAGCCTGTGGCTTATGCGAGCAAGAAACTGAATTCAGCCGAAAAGAATTGCTCCACCATAGAAAAAGAATTATTGGCAATCGTATGGGGTACCGGCCATTTCCGAAGTTACCTGTTGGGTCGGCATTTTACCGTCTACACAGATCACAAACCCCTCAAAGGAGTTTTCACCGTACGCGATCCTACCTCTCGATTGATAAAGTTCCACTTAAAGTTGTCCGAGTATGATTACACCATTGAGTATAAGGCTGGCAAGTATAACACTAACGCGGACGCTCTAAGTCGAATACCCAATGAACACGAAGATTCCGTTCCGGACAGTGCTATCCAAGTGGTACAGACGAGATCGAAAACAAAAGCTCGAGAAGAACAGCTTACACCCGTGAAAGAAACGATTAAAGAGCTACTGCCATCCACAGATATTACCCCCACAGAAGCGATAGACTTACCGCAACCTGAACCAGAGATAATCACTAACGAAGAAGAGAAAAGGACCTTACTACGAGATTATCACGATCTACCACTCGCAGGTCATCAGGGGGCGAAAAGAAACCTCCATAGGCTGCAAAAGGATTATCAATGGAAAGGAATGAAAACCGACGTGGAGGGATACATAAAAAATTGTGATTTATGCCAGAAAAATAAAGTATCTCCACTCACTCGGATGCCGATGGTATTAACAGACACCGCCTACAAACCATTCCAAAAGGTATATTTGGACATAGTCGGGCCACTACCTGAAACGCTAAACGGAAACAAATACATACTGTCATTCGAGGACGATTTAACCCGTTTTGTGGACTTTGTACCACTTCAAAATGCGGAAGCCGAAACAGTTGCTGACGCCTATTACAATGAGATCATAACCAGATACAATCCGCCAAGGGTAATAGTTACCGACCAGGGATCAAATTTCACTAGCCATCTTTTCAAAAGCTTGTGTAAGCTGCTAAAAGTCCAGAAGTACGAAACCACAGCGTACCGACCACAATCAAACGGCACGTTGGAACGTAGTCACAGAGGTTTAGCTGAATACCTCAGAAACTTCGTGGGAAACAGCCCACATAGTTGGGATACGTGGCTGAGATCCGCAGCCCACGTACACAACAACTCCGTGAACGCCTCTACAAAACTGGCACCCATGGAATGTTTATTCGGATATACCATCCGCCTCCCAAACAACCTAAGTAGGCCGCTGTAAATACGACAATTAGAATAAGGTATCGGACCAGGAAGGTCCACAACAACCGGCTAAAACGGTTTCATAGTGTCAGAATAGGATATACGTAGAACAGGAACCCACCTCGTGACTTCCTCGAGGGAACCTCTTCTCGCAAAAGTTGTAAATATGAACATCTTAGTTGTAATTAGCCGTAAGTTACTCTAAGCTAGTTCTCCTAACTGTAGCAGATTCTTAACATTAACCTTATAGTTAAGCAGATAGATAAAACTCAACCATCTAAACGGTTTCAACAGGATATTTATTGATATTCATTGCATACGCAAATGGAAAGATTTTTTTTTTTATAATAATTTTTTTGAATAATTTTTGTGAAGGGGTGGAGCTCCGACGACGGGATGATAGTTGAACGTATATGGAAACAGAGTTTTAACCTAATAAATCGGACGGAAAATACCCGATAAGGTTCATGATTATTTAGTAAAGGCATACACACACATCCAACGAGGAATCGGAAGGACAATACCCGATGAAGTTGATTACTACCACATAATAAATCGGACGGTAAATACCCGATAAGGTGGATGCTAATAATAAAAACGCGCTAACATTTTTCTTTACTTATACCTTATAAATCGGACGTGCAATACCCGATAACAAGGATGATGATAGCTAATAGAATTTGAATTAAAGGAAATAGAGCTGGAAAGTATGTGTGCACACGAAACACGAAAGATAAAGGGCCCCACTCTTCAGAGACTCCTCCCCTGGAAAAAGCAAAAGAAAAATTATTTTATTTTACAACTCCGTATAATTACCGTTAAAAAATTAAGGATCGAATAAAAAACCATTCCACTAAAATCATAGATATAAGGCAGCAAAAGGACCATAATACACCTCGACAAAAAATATCGTCTTTCCAAGTGGTATATTATTCAATAAGATAGAAACTAAGTATAGAATATTACAGGTTAACGCTAATGTGCTAGTAAATTACTATTTCACCCTAGCCACTGTATAATATTCTAACCCTAGAACTAAACAAAACATATATAAGATTCTTCTCTTTATAATAAGGCAAATGAAGGGTAACGTGTAAATACGCCGGATTAAAAGCAAAATTTACACATTAGAATTACATTATCAATCGCAAATCCGATTCTTATTTATACACAACAGAAAAAGCAAAAAAAAAAAAAGGAGAGAGACAATTTTTTTTTGTTTGGTTGAAGGAAAGTGCATATTATTGTTCTGCGGTTATCACAAATTACAGCCGAACACCTATGGAAAGCGAAAATCGCCGCTCAGAAAGAGAGCAAAGAACGACACCACATACAAGTGTATTACAAATAAAAGTAGATGGACATATGTATGAGATTGACCACCATTAAATACCGCTTAACGCATTGACATAATACAACTTAATTGCTATATATGTACAGCTTTAATCGGGCAACCTAAACAAAAAATTACCGGTATGGAACGGTATACCTTTAAATAAATCGCCACAATCGTATTATCAATCTTATCCATAGGTACCATTATTTCAGTTACCTTCATGATATCGTACACATGCGATATACCACCCATATAACATAAGTAACAATAGTATGCATATTCATCGTGGCTATATCTATATACACGCCACATATAACATAAGTGATAGTTAGATGTAGGATGTTTTAGGAAAGAATAAAATAAACATAGGCAAAATACACATATGTATAAATAATTATTAGTATTTTAATTTAGGTAATGTACCAGTAAATATAAATAATCTAAAATCTTGATATAGAAATGTATCTTTATTTTTAACCCTAGCTATAGACAGACCTAAATTAAGTGTTAAAATTTTACAATTATGTTAAAAGCTATAAACTTTGTATTAATACTAGAATAAAATACACGACCGTAAGAATGATGACCTTACTTGGATTAATATGGATCACAGGATCATGCGCTGCTCTCACTGGCATGAGCCATTACACGGTCAACAACTTGAATACCACACCAGCAGTATTCGAAGGATTGGGGTCGACATATTTTTACCATGATAAATGGACAGTTCTAACAGGATTGACATTGAGCGATTACAGCGACTTTCTCAACAACACAAAGGATTGCTGGTCAGCCATAAAAGATCTATGCGACACGATTGAAGCAAGCGAAGAAAATTACAGTAAACGTTGCCAACTCAGTTTAGCGGAACTAAATCATACCATGAACGCGATCGTCGATAACGGAGAAGTACTTAATAACCTGTACCTGAAGCATCGTGCTAAGCGGTCGCTAGATTTTGTGGGAGGTTTTTACAAATGGGCGTTCGGAATAATGGACGCCAGGGATGCGGAAAAAGTTTACAGCGGACTTAACAACCTCGAAAAAGACGAAAATCGAACGTATGAGTTGATTCGACATCAAACATCCGTGATTAAGTCCAGTTTCGACACCCTCAGTGAGCCATTGTTGAACGTAACGACAGACATGAAAGCGATGGGTTATAAAATCAACGAACTAATCGACAAGTTACAGAGCGGATTTTCAGATTTCTCATCCGACTTGGGAAATGTAAAACTAGAAATTCACGTCAACGAGCTGTTCCGTTTCCTAAATCTACGACTGGTTGGAGTTGAACGGCAACAACTAAAGCAATTGGCGATTATAAATGAAGTCTATCTTCACCGGCTTCATCCGGCATTACTCGGCAAGCAAGAGCTAGATAACCTATTCGAACATATCCGAAACAAACATACGTTACCTGGACCATTTCTGGAATTCGCAAGTCTAATTCGCATAACTCTAACAGCAGCATTCCCCGGTGAGCGTGTATTGCTAATTCAAATAGTAATACCATTACCAGAACTCGAGACGTATACAGCTTTCAAATTATATCGATTACCCGAGCGGGTAAATGAACAACGAAGCATAACAATATAAACGGATGGCGAAATAGTAGCTGAAAACGCAGGAAAGTCGAAATTCATTACACTCAGCGTTACGGAATATCACAGCTGTACGAAGCTGAACGTGAACAAGAAATCGGAAGTACGAATCTGTCCAAACCCCGGAAAAATATTGAACAGCATGGGAGCGAGCTGTATTGTCCAATTGCTCCTCCATACTTCATCAGGACAACAAGCTTGCACGACCATTATTACGACCACCCAAGCCGATTTACTGATTAGAATGGAAATCCCGAATTTATGGTTATTCCAGACCCATGAGAAGCAAAATATAGTACTAACATGCATCGGTACAACGGACATCATATCTCTGAAAGGAACAGGTTTCCTAAATATTACGCAGCCATGTGACATTATAACAAACCAAATGAAGATCCCCTACCAACACAGTTATCGTTCGGAAGTATCAATTCGCCAGCCAACCATAAGTAGCATCGAGAACATCGGGTTCGCTGACATAAGGAAGGCCATTCTACAGAACGACATGCCCAAAAATGAAACGAAAACTACCCATTTACAAGTTCAAGACCACGAGCAATTGGGAGTAAAAATAAAAGCCGAAGGAAAAGCGATCGAAGACTTGGAAAGCGCTTGGACCAAAGCAGCTGAGGACCGAAAAAACACCCGTCACCAATACGTCGTAGATGCAGTGCAAAACTACGTCAGTGGGTCATTGGTCCTTTGCCTGATCGTGTTATTGGCCATGGCAGCGTTTTTATGGTATAAATACGGGCAATGCGGTTGTGGAAAAGCGGCCTCAACCATCTCAAACGTAGCCGTAAATCTCAGCAGCATCATACCGGACACCACGGCACCAGAAAGGCGTGTGGCAGTCAGAAAAAAGGAGGAAACATCAACCGAAACAGTGAAAGGAAAAAACAAGGATGGACAACTTCAAGAATGGGCCTTTGGTTAACAAGATACGAATGGATTAACACATTTTAGTTGTAAGTAATCTTAAGACAATTTTGAATAAATAAATATAACAAATAAACATAAAATATATAATATTTTAAAATAATAAATATATAATAAAAATATATATATATCTATATTATATAAAATTGTTAAATGTTAAAATAAAATATATAAACGTTAGTAATCAATTATAAGTTAAACATTTCAACAATTTCAGTTAATACCTTACCTTGTCAATAATATAAAGAAACTATGATTCCATCTAATGATACATATAGATATAACATTATAGAATATATTATAAAGAAAACAT
>JANTOP010035560.1:0-25706 GCA_027564815.1 Symmerus nobilis | reverse complement strand
ATATCGACATTGCTACAACGTCCAGAAAATGTTGACAAAAAGTATTCAGTACCACTATATTGTGACAATGTATTTTACGTAATATTATTTTTTTTACGTTTTTACGACATTTTGCGATGTTGTATAGATATTGTGTGCTATTAGAGTGGTTTCTCTGATCTTTGCTCTAAATTCTAAGCCCGGAATGCTCCGCACCTTACACGACGGGTATTTTTTTACCCCAAAATAAAAATGACGATAATTAAAATTACCGTGGAAATCAGAGAAACCCGCGTGACGATTATGAAAATAAATCATTCAAATAATTTTATAGGTTTGTTATTTCAGAATTTGAGGAATAATAGATTTGTAATTAAAGATGAACATTGAAATTGGAAGATTATATAGAAAACTATGGACTAGATCGTACTACTTTTTTATTTTATCTTTTTTAAATAACAATGGCAAAGTAAAATAAGAATTAACATATAAATTAAAAGAAAATGAAGGAAATTACCAATATAAATCATAAAATTGGCCATAGAAATTACTTTTTAATATTTATTTTTACATTAACCAGATACAATTTCAAAATATTTTTTCTTACCCCAGAAATAATTTTACGTGAGCACTCCTGCTCTAAGCCATCTATTTATTTCTCTAAAAAGCTGATATTTGCTGATAGGTATCTGCTAATTGAAAGATGTCTTCTTCACGACACGCATCATCTAATTTGATGCAGGCATCAATTTTGTTACGAATTCGTTCTAACTGTACAGGGTGCGCGAGTAATTTTCTGAATGCGAGTTGTAAAAGTTCTAAATAACAGAAACAAGAACAAAGTAACATAGTCGATCTTGAGCTTTAATCACGGCCCATCAGGAAACTAATATTCAGATACCTAGCAGATTCCCTGCTTCAGCTTACGTTTATAATTGCAGGCAGTCTTATTAGTGATCCCCTTTGAACCCACTCCACACGTAATAACAATGTGAGTTTGGAGGCCACATATCAAGGGTAACATGGTCAACAAGTTATCTTATCCTCAAGGCACTTCTAAGTTTTCCCGTTGTGTGCTGGTGTAGGTCTTATAGTGAAGATCTTCTATCACACAACCTTACAGTGCTCTCAGAATGACGTTGAGAATTCTCACGGATTCAGCGTTCCTATGAAAATATTACTTCTCTGTTCTACTCGATTTTGCCTTTCTTGCGATCACGGTCCCCGCATCAAAGCCTTAATTCGACATCTTCCTAATTCTCGGTAATTGCCCTTTAAACTATTGTCTTCGATGTCGTTGTTGATCATCCCTGCGCACATTTTTAAAGTCTAACCGATAACTGAATATCTGAAATCAAATCTTGTTAAATGTCCTTATTAAAATTCACGCCAATTCTGATTGAGCATCCTGACGTAGAAACCTGTTGATACAATCCTCACCAAGACTCTATTAGATTGTTCTTTTTTCATGTACTTTAATGGGCCTATTTTAATTCATAACATCTGTAAATAGATCGATCTCGACTACGGAAATGCCCAATAGTGAATGCGCGGAAGGTAAAATGAGACATAAGTATGTTATATTGTGCTGCACAGAAACTACGAGGTGTGGAACTGTCAGAAAATGAAACACCTTTCCGTTACATACGGAAGATTAATTTAAGAAAATAAGAATGAAAAATAACGAACAGTGAAAAGAAAGTTAAAGGCCCGCAAGGGATTTTCTTGCTCGATGTCTGAATAATTGATTTATTTTGTGTTAATCGGTCTAATGAGACTGATGGAAAAGTTGATGAAGATAAGAAAGATAGGAACGAGTAGATAAGATAGGGAGATCATTAGGTATAATAAAGCTAAGCCGTGAATTCTTTTACACCAGAATTAATGTTCTGTTTTATCTCTTCTCATTTCAGACCGTCCACACAAATTGGCGACCCCAATTACCGCTACCCGTCCGAATCGATCCGACCAATGAAATGGAAAAATTACAAACACGAAACGAAGACCAAATGACGACCGGCAGTGGTGGGAATCAGACGAATCGTAAATGGTCACTGGGCGGTTTATTTCGCCGTAAAAAGAAGGACGAATCGACGAGCAGTGAGGAGGATCGTAAAGCTGGCTTTACACCACAAAAACGTAAATCGAAACCAAAATCGAAACCGAATAAAAGTCAATCATGTCGGGTCGATCACATTCTAACAAGTCCACCACCCCGGTACAATGTATCGATTGGTATGGAGAAAATTTCATCACCCGCATCGACTGGTTCATTGGAAAGGAAAAATGCTCGCTTAATACCCGGCCACCATTCGAGTGACGATGAGAAACTATCCTATCAATCGTCAAACGTATCATCGGTACGACGAAGTGATGAAAGTCTTACCGGTAATTCGGGTAATCGGAAGACTCGAACCGCTCGTACCGAACGATACTTAAAGCGTATATCGAAGGGGGAGGATTGTTCACCAACCCCATCCATCCAACAATCCGTACAACAGTCGGCTCGATGGAAAACCCAACCGATCTTTTCAACAAATTACGGTAGCAGTAATTCCGTTGATCGATCACATCGCACCCATCCATCACTACAAAGTACCGGTAGCCTTACCATTGTCCCATTCAATATGGGATCAACGAATCGCCAATGGCATTTACCGCCAAGTCCCACAAATTCCGATCCATTTCGTGGGAAACAAATCGCTGAACAGTCGGTTGGTAAGCGTAGCGTAAGCTATGATAATTTTATGCGGCAACAACCGATTAAGCAGCCAGCACCACCCCCACCACCACCTCCCCGAAATTTGAATCGTTCAAATCCTTCCATTGAAGTTCGCCCCTTGTCTTATGGATTTGATCGTCCGGTCGTTAATCGAATTATTCCCGGAAATCGATGTGTCAGTAACGATCGTTTATGGGAACTGTCAAATTTCGCTGATACGGCGAAACGTCCGGCTTCGGTACAATTAGATCCCCCAAAACCGAGACGTTTCATTAGCCGGCACGAGCAGATCGACTTCAATGGGATGGATAATACGCCACGGTCTCGGCAACCAATCCAACTGATAGATGATGATAGTTTGACTAACAATCCGAACAATCGATTGAGTCAAAATCATAATAAAATCGATTTTGAATCATGGAAACCGAAGATGGATCATATAAAGCGTGTAGCGAAACGTAGTCAAACGACTGAAGTGTCCGCTGATCTATTAAAATCTCGTCCCGTATCTCACACCCGAATCCGTCCGAATCGTCCATTAAAATTATACGATGAAATGCATCAAATTGTAGATAAAAATTCAAATATTGTTAATGGAAATTTTACGATCTATCCGCCACCAGATAGCGGTTCGGTTAACGATCAAGCCAGGCGATTTGAATTTAATAAAACGAATTCAATGCCGAATTATTATGCGCAAAAGAAATTGTCAACCACTCCAGCGAACAAGTACGAGGAGTATGTTGCGCATAAAATTTCTCAACCGATCGTGTCCGATAAGAAACCGAAACGAATCAGTTCCATTTCAATTGAACAACTCCCTTTAATACCGACTGTTGTTCACGAGTTATCGCCGCTACCACCATTGGCTCCACCACGTCCACCCGAACGGAGTGTCTCGAAGAGAAATTCGTTTGCGGATGATGATCGGCAACAACAGAAAACGAAGAATTTAGCCGAAGCGATAAATGAATTAGAATCGATTTATAAAAGTTTAAAATTAGGCGATGAACATTTGTTGGATCGTGCTGATCGTCGAGATTTATCGGCAACAATAAATCGAAATTCGTCCGTAATAAAACCGGTTGAGTACGAATCGGATGACGTTGGTTCGGATAATCTCGCTGAACCGGATGTCGTGCGGGACGATGTTGTCTATCGAAATGTTCAGCATGCTAAAAATCTATTGAAAACTGTTGAACCGCAACCACCGTTTGGTATACCGGTCGGTCCAATACCACCTTCACCGCAATCCGATTACTTACACGCTCAGCCAATTCGATCGGATAAACGTTCGTTTATTCCACGTAAACATCCGAACATTATATCCGATGATTTGGCGGTACGAAATTTACGTAAAGATACGCCCGCAAGTAAACCGTCATATGTTACGGAATCTGCAGCAACAATCGATGCAAAGAAGAAACGACGAGCCGTCCGATCAATGTCCGAAAATATCGTAAATTTAATACAACGAGATGCTGCTAAACCGTCTGGCGGTAATTTGACGGAATATAAATGTTTAGATCGTCAACTGTCCGACGATCATTCGTCGATCTTACAATTTTTATTGCGAAAGGACGATCAGGATGGTGATGGCTCCAAGAAAATTTCTACATCACCGAGTCGTAATGGCGGCGCTGTATTTAATTTACCGGCAACGATAAAAGGGTCACCGATTAAAAGAAACGCTACGATCGCTCAACCATCGAACGATCGTTTAAAAATGGAATTAGAATTGAACGCGCTGGCGCAAGAAGCTCGAGAGAGCAGTGAGAAATTGAGTCGGGATATTATGGCTTTGAAATCAGCGAGTAATTCAAAACCGATCCCCGATAAACCAATAACGATGTCCGATAAACTTATCGAAGACATTGATGAGGTTGCTAGAACCGTTAAACTGTGTCAGGAATTTATTAACGAAGAATGCCTACCGAAAAATGAACGAACAGTTCCATTGGAACCGACGAAACGAGTTACCAAACAAAAGAAATTATTGGATGACATCGAAGATGTTGCGGATGCAGCTAAAGTTTGTGAGAAAATATTAACAGAGGTCGTTGATACAGCTAATCGGAACCTAGCACCCGCCGAACCGATAAGGAATCGCACCGTATCCCCAAAAAGTCCAGCCAAATCAATTGCTCAATTGATCAATAAATTTGAACCGGATTCGAAGAAAATCGGACATTTAGCAGAAAGATGTTTAAAACAATTGGACGAATTGGGGGGTTTAAAATTGGTTACCAATAAAATCAACGTTCCGCTACCACCCCAGGAACCAGATTTTGATAATTTAAGTTTGCCGGCAACCTCTACAAGTCATAAACAGCAACCAGAGTTACCAGCGTCGAAATCCGATACACAATTACCAAAATTGGAGCTAGAAAGTGAACCACCTGCTGATCCATATGACATTGAGACGATAATGAAGGAATGTTCTGAGGAAGCGAAACGATTAAATGCCACTAACGATCAACAGAAGAATTTCATATCATCTGAGGAGGAATTGAATATAATTCTACTACCACCAACCGGGCAACCTGATCGGCGATCCATCCAACACGATTCAAAACCAAATCAATTTCCCTCACCACAAAATGATGATCCATCGCTAAAATCATCTAGTGACTGTATAAAATCATCAAGCCAAACACCGAATCGTTACAATTCATCAAGCGTTACATCTTTTAATGCATTATCCTCCAGTGACCTACCCCAATCCCAAAGTAGTGAGGGTCCCATTGACGGATCAACGGGTCGGCTCGGTAGCGATACAATAAAATCAAAATCCACCACATCGTACGATGTTAAATCGTCCAGTGTCACACCGAATCCTTTAAATGTATCATTAAGTTCGGCCCTAAAAACCACATCATCATCATCGGCCCCATTCATTACGTCCGCCGAAACAACACCATCGCCGCCATTAAGCGGTGACGATCAACAGTATAATTCAGCGGAAGAATTAGCCATGATATTCGGTATAGAGAAAACTATATCACCACCACCATCTCCACTGTCCACCGTACCAGCAACAGGTAAACAATGTGTGGCTACTATTGCAACTACTACCACTACTACCACTTCTCTAGCTACTATCGACGAATTATTGCTTGATGATCTGTCCGATGATCGCATACAGCATGATCATTCATCAAATCATTTAGCTTTTAATGTAGAAAATTTGAGTAAAACGATGCCAACAATTCAAATAACCGATCATTGTTACGATCGTTCCGATCGAAACGATGTATCGTCAAAATTGATTGACCAAAAGACTGATACAATGCCATTATCGATGGATAGCGATAAGTTGATGCATCGTAATAGAAATTGTTTCAAATCGGATGTTGGTAAATGTGAGGCAGCTTCGGCTTCGGGTTCGGCCGATTTAGCTGAACCGGTCTATCTGAGAACGTTAATGGCGTGTAGCTACTTGATAACGGTTACCGATTTTTCTACATTGCTTATTATCGTATTGGCTATTTTAATTATTTTTGCATTTATCATTTGGTAGACGGTCTCTCTGATCAGGTTGAGATTTCCTTCCAAAGTAGAATATTTCTGGTATCAGTTCGATCGATTCATATAGCCATTGAAAGATGATTGTACAGCTATTCGGTTTTCTTAATAATTTTTAAGGATCCTTCGACTACATCCTCGTGGTACAGTCAGTTACTTCATAAACGCCAATATTCTGGCATGACACAGTATGGTTTCTAAGTTAGGATTGTCTGCGATACTTGAGGTTATCCGGAGCCTCTTTTGTGGTACGTGTACGGTTCAGATTGGGTAACCTTCCTACTGCGCGTCTAGAGTTACTTTCTGTTATACTTAAGATCAATTACGATATCGATGCGATAACTACCTCGGTAGCAAGATTCCGTAAAATTTGACCACTTATTGGATTGGGATTTATAAATGGACCATTTGATAGTTCATCAAATATCTCATAGACCATCAGGAAGGTTAAACAAAGTGCTGTTATTCTCAATTATCCGAATTACGATACGTATCCGAATTACGTATACGAGAGAATAATAACCATATCCGTAAGTCCGAAACCAAGTACCAAGTACATGCTAATTTTTGATCTGTAGCCTAACGCATTCTTTGTGACCCTTAACAGCAACATGATCTGGTTTCCTAAGACCCAAATCGGTTCGAAATGTCATATACTGGTTTTACAAAAGGAAATTTCTCAACCTTTTGACTAAATAGTCGTGAGACAGTCATCTGAATCACCTTGCTCGTTGGCTTGTTTCTAGTTCAGCACTAATTTGGTATATGGCATTTCTGAGAAGTTGTCAAACATTAATTTAGGCATGTATACATCAGCCTAAATGGTCCATCTACTTATAATACATACAAAATTATCCAAATCAATGTAATTCGTTAATTAATAAAACAAAAATAAAGCCTAGAAATTTGTAGTAAAAAGCTCTAGGAACAAAGTTTGTCAAATCTCGTAAATCATAAAAGGAAATGTTCCCAGTGTGAATCAACCGAACGAAATCCATTGACTCAATCAAAATCTGGTAAAACAACATGCACAATCATTTGTATCCCTTAACGAAAACTCAACAACCAACCAACAACCAATCTCTAAACCATCTAGCACATCCCATTACAAGCAGAAAAGCCCTTGGATCAATTATTAGTGTTCTTGATCAAGGAGTATCAAGGCATCGGCTGATTTACGTGGCTGATTTACGTCGTTCACAAATAATAAAAAGAATAGAGGAACCAAATGCCTACCCTGTGCGACTCCAGATTCAATCGCACAATGACAAATGTATACCGACAATGCGTAATTTTTTTAATCAGAGGTCCTTAAGATAATCCCGGTATAACTACATCTGGTAGATTCTTAATGACTCGGAGTGCTGTGTGTCGCATGTACCCTCGGCGATGTCTCGTTTTGCGATATTTACCGTATTGAGAGAAAGGTATCTACGGTTCAGAGAGCAATGAATACTATTGAAATATTGATTAAGACTCTGGAAGTCGAAACCGTATGTTGGTATAACTGGGACTGTTGCGTCGTGTACTAGTCAGTGTAGTAATGGCTGGCTCCAATTTGGATACCGGCATGTTTTGCTTTATGAAATCTCACATAGCAATGATTCTGATGTTCTTGGATTACAATTTGCTAATGAATCATTTCCTGGGAGACGATGTTATTACCTCAACACATCTCGAATCAAAATCTTCAGTGCTTGTTGTTTGGCTTGAGAAACTCTTCTCGATAATACGCTGTAAAGATGTGTCGGCAATTTGATGCTTTGTTATCGTTTCAACGGAGTCTTCAAGATTCTTTCACTTGCATTACACATATTCGTCTATTATGGTTATCAGTGCCGACGAATTGTATACCGAGATACTTTCCATACGTATATATGATCTATATATTTGTAGTGTCCAGCGCTATCCATCGATTTGAAATGACATTGTAGTGGTTACCTAATTTTCTTTGTAGGTTAGCAGGGGTATTACTTACTCCATTGAATAAAACCCCATTAATTAAACCTAAATCATTCATAAGCTGGGCTAAACTCTCATCAATATTCAGATTTATTGCCATAGGGTCTCACGCATCCCTTGACCATTTCGCCACAATGTTCCCAGCGCCGGCCTTTGGGGGGTGCGAGGTCGGGCACCGCCCGACGGCGCCAGGCTGGTTGGGGCGCTGAAGGCACGCCCGAGGCGAATTTTTGTTTAGTAACATTCACATTTTCAATTCATTGGGGGCGCCCTGAAGTACTCTGCCTGAGGGCGCCAAGAAGGCTAAGAACGGCACTGAATGTTCCGCAGCAAAATTCTGGCAATTTGTACAAACCAAGTTCAAAATGTTCTAGAAAATGAACGGTTATACACATTTGATCAAGTCTATTGAAGAAAATATCGCACGCTGCACGAATGTGGGTTTGTGCAATTCGGTTCCATTCCCGACGAAGCGCTGATTTCAACGACCCCAAACATTCGTGTTTTTTAGTACATACTTTAAATCTGGGGTAGCCTCTAAAATAGCCCAAATGGAGAAGTTCATCGGATTTGCATCCGGAGTATCAATCACCTAGTCTTCTAGTTGAGGGTTGCGTTGAATTTTTCAATGTAAAACAACATATCGCTCTAGGCCAATCCCTATACCCCTCAAGGTTCCCATTAGTTAGCGGGAAGTGTACTGTCCATTACAAAGAGGTGTTTTGGGCACTTACACAATCGAGACCTTATCGTAATTGCGGCCGGAGAAATCTAATTACTAGAAACTTTCCTTTAAATCAAAGCCGACTCGACTTTATTTATTAAAATCCGAAGCAACGTTGCATATTCATTCGTAGAGATCATATCTACCAATATAAATTAAATATAATTTTGTAATTATTTATTCGTTTGGTATAATTTATTCAAATTTTTTATTAACTGTAATATACACCACATATAATATTTAATTTCATAAAAAAAATATGCATTTAGCAAGAGTTATGTTACAAGAAAAAAAATTAAAAACACAAAATTCTTTATAAATTATAATTAATACGATTTATTTCATTTTACTCGTTTGATATTAAATAATTAAATCTTAGCAAAATGTTGGTTTTTTTTAATTATATTGTAAATGTAAAATTGTTATATAGATTAATAGTATACCCATAGTTTTTAATATTAAAAAAAATTATAACAATTTGTTTTGTGTAATAAATTAATTAGCATTTTATTTTTTATCTTTGATACAATAAAGCTAATAAATAAAATTTGAAAAAAAAATTAATAAAACTTGTTTTTATATTTTTGTTTGTGGACGATACTTTTATTTTTGTTTATTAATTGCCTGTAGAAAGTCTTTCTATTTAACACCAATCCCAAAATGGTCTGTCTCCCTTGTCCTTTCAAAAAGTAGTCCAATTCATCTGTTAAATAATAATCGTATTCGTAATCGTATGGCTCTTCTAGATTTCCTGATTTTACTAGAAATATAATATCATTAGCTATTTGGGGGATTTCTTCTAATTGACTACATTTACAAAAAATGAAAGTAATATTTTGGATCCAAATCATTAATTAATAAGGCCAAAAACCAAAAAAACAAATTTTGATAATTCTTTTTGAAAGGAATAAAACGTTTTACATTTATGAAACTTTAGGTACAATTAATTGCATAATTCACTGTTTAAATAAGTTTTTTTTATTAAAAATATTGCAGAAATGGCAACGTTATGATCATAATAATTGATCACTGTTTCTAGGAAAACATTTCAACAAAAATATCCAACGGAAAACATTGGATAGAAAAAAGTAGATTGTTAAATACATATATCTGACAAGGCGGCCACATGCCAATCGAATTTTTGTAATCATTTATATTTATTTACGAAGTTCAGAGCTCGAATATTAATTCCCCAAAGTAGTTCAACCCACTTTTCTAAAATTCTCGAGAAAATCGATTTTGAAATTTTCCGAGTGACTATTAATTCAGGAAAGTTGGAACGATCTTACCGATACTTACCGAGAGACGCATAGCTCTAACGGTAGCGATCGCAACTGGCAATGAGTGGATCTCTGGTTCGATTCTCGCTTTGGGAGGTTTTTATTTGAGCTCTGAACTTCACGTACCGAAGAATTACAAAAATCCGATTAGCATGTCGAGCTAATCCGAGCATGTCCCAGAAAGCATCTTTTCAGAACTTTATGTTTCACGTTTTAAAATCAATTTTTTATCCAGATAACGATCCTTTAACGAAATTTCAAATTTTCCCATAAAATAATATTCAAAATTCTCGATAGCTCACTGAAAGTTTTAAATTAAAATGTATTTTATATAATTTGTAATCGCAATTTTTATCCCATACATTCAATTTAAATGAAATATGGAATTTTCCCAGAAGCTATTAAAAGCGAAATGAAAGCTCTAAGTTCCACACTTAATTTTTTACATCTCTAAATCTATTTTCCATCCAGATAACGGCTCTTTAACGAAATTTCAAAAATTATTTTCTCAAAATAAAGCTTAAAAATCTCGAAAGCTGATTGAAAGCCTAAAATTAAATTGTTCATTTTATAAATCTGGAATCACATATTTTCGATTCATTAAATTTAGAGAAAATTTGAGATTTTCGCAAAAAACTGTCTCCTCATTCATTGTAAGCTCAAAAAAGCTTTAAATTTCGAACTTCATTTTTTGCGTTTTAAAATCTATTTTCTTTCACAAAATTTCAAATTTTCCCAAAAAAAAAAACGCTTAAAAACCTCAAAATGCTCGTTGAAAGCATTAATTTATGCAAAATTTCAGGGTCGATCAATTTTAGTTTTCCGCAGAGTTTTTTAACTAAAGTTTACTATTTCATTTAAATTTATTTATGAGGAGATAAAATAGATTTGATAATGAAAAAAATTATATTTTTATTAAAAACTTTGGAGAAGCTTTTGGAAGCTTCTGCAAGCTCTTCTCAGACAATTTTAAATATGGATGACGTTGAATTATTGGGATAGAAAATAGATTTTAAAACGTATAAATTTAAAACCGAAATGTAAAAATTTCTTCCAGCTTTTAATTTTCCTCTGAGAATATTAAATTAGAACGGTTGCTGAGAACGGTTTCTGAAAAAATGTCTCGTAATAATTTTTTTTTTGGAGAAAAACGATCCGAACTTTCGATTTTATAGCTTTTTGTCGGATATTAGACCTAAGCGTTTAGTGATAATATTGTAGAAGAAACTATTTCATAAAATCCACCCTCCTTATTATCGGTACTTTACCTTATTAACTGTGTCGTTTCAGGAAGACGGTTAAAATTTCCCGAAAAGTCAAGAGGCTCTCCTCGCAACTTATATTTTTAAAAGTCTTCAATTTGTGGTCAAAATCGAATTGTAAGAAATTCAATAAAATCGTTCGATTTTTGTTTAAAATTTTCTTAAGAATTAAAAGAAAAATTCTAAAATTTTTAATCTAATCGAATTAAATCTAATTATATCTATTTAGTAATTAACGTAGAAAATTAAATAGAGAACATTTTTTTTAGATAACAGCCTCGATTTTTTAGAATGTTCCTGACAGTCTCTAAGAATACTTAAATTTCCGGAAAATCGAATCTACAAGAAAACTTTTGGACGCGACATATTGAAAAGGTATAAATTACATACAAATGTTAGGCAATTCGCTTGACAACTTATTCCTTTCTTTTCATTTAACAGGCGGAACTTTACCGGCTATTCCTTATTTTTTCCGTGATGATATTTCCGAATGTTTTTGCTATTTCCAATTTTATTAGGACTCCTTTCGACTTTTCCTGACTTTTATACTTGCATTTCTACATAGCTCCGAGTTTTTCCCAACTTAATTCAGGGATTTTACAGATGTCCACATTTTCCCTCATTTTTCGAAAATAATCAATAATTTGAAAGTCTTGACAATAATGTCGAGGAAGAAAATTTGGTTAAGAAAATTAGTCCATAAGCAGTAGGGAAGTCATAATAAGAGGGCCTTTTAGTCGCCTTTTTGCAATATTTTTTAATGAAAAAATTTATAAACAGTTTAATTATGTAATCAATTTTGTACCTAAAGTTTCATAAATATGAATTGTTCCTTTCCAAGAAAATGTATTGTCGCCCCTTATTCATTTTTAAATTGTATTAAGAAATATTATGAACTGTGGATGGTGGACGTTACATCTTGAACTCCTCTTAACTCCAGCCTGCTTTTTCGTAAATCGTAAAGATTACAGTTGAGAACATAATAATTTTGGTACCCGACTATTACTTTATTTATATTCCTTACCTTAAATCATTCTTTTCTTATTTTAGTTTTCTTAAAATATTATTTTTATTTTGTATCATTTTTTTAAGCATATTGATTTGTTGTGTAATCCTACTTAATAATTTGCATGCCAAATTTTGAGTTGCGTGCCTTTATTTGAATTAAAAAAATAAAATATGTCTTTTTAATTAAGCAGATTAATTTTTTATTTATTGTTTAATAAATTTGCCATGTGTTTCTCTTTTTATATAATATTCATTTAATAAATATCCATTGTTTATTAATTCATTTTATAACATACATTCTTATAATAAATGTAAATTTTTTGCAGAAAAATCTAATGACAGGGTCCGTAGATTTTGTATGTATAGAGGCTGTGTATCTATTCTGTGAGAATTTGATTGACATATCCAAGTTGTATAATTTTTTATTAAGATTTACGTAAGTTAAGGTCTTTTGGATTTGTTTTGTTAGTTTTAATTATTTGAGGATTTTGAGGATTTTGAGGAAATTATCTATTTCTTAATAAAGTTGTAAAGTCAAGTTGTTTCAAATCTTCTAGTATCTCGTTTTCTATGTCATGCAAGGTAAGTATAAATTACCTATAAATATTGACCATACTTAAAGTCACAAAAGCATAGACGGTTATTTTTATCCAGATGACTAGTGGTCCGACTCGTCCGACTCATTCATCGCGTAGTTAATCATAGTGTTTCTGATTTCACTTTTTTTTCGTCTTTTTTACTTTTTGTCTCCGATATTCGAACCACTTATGAATTAAGAATTGTCATGTTTTTTTTTATACAGTCAGGCCATAGATATACGATCCATATAAAGGACTGCGTACTAATACAATGGGAATGCGTGCGTGTTCTCGTAGCTTTCGTGTTACTACTTCAATGCTCCAAATGTCTTTGTTTAGGATCATGAGCAAAAGGTTATAAATCTGTACAAGGCCGTATACTATGTAGGCCTACAGATGTTCTGCAGTATTTAATCTGACTTGTATTTATATAGAAGTGGATTACAATCTATTCAAAACAACAAATCTAATATTATAAAGTTAGAACTGATCATAGATGGCAGCTTAAGTTCAGTTTTCAGTAGCCTTATGGATATATGGATAGCAAGCCTTACGCGGAACGTCCCCTAGACGCGCTCCGAACCGAATATTCTGTGGACTGATGAAACAAATTCAAATTTGTTTCGTTCTGACGGCAAGCAATATACATATAAGACGTCCACCAAAATAGGCATTCAGGCTGAAGTACACAAAGGAAATCATAAAACATGATGAAGGAAGCATGAAAAAATGGGATTATTTTCCGCACCATGATGTTGGTCCAATATTTTTAGGACAACGCTCTGAACCTTATGTCCTGGAAGGCATAATACTTTTTTCTTGCAAACTTAATAATTATTACATGGCGATTCCAGACTCCGAGTCTCAATCCCATTCAGCATTTGTGGATGCAAATTTGTGCAACTTATATGATGTGGCTTCAAAAAAAACACTAATAAAGAGAAGTTTTGGAAAACTGTACAAGCAGCCTGAATGTACGTACATACCTATTCACCGCTGTTGTATATACCTTAAGGGAGCAGATACATAGAGCTACTGTCCCTGCGCATGGATTTCCGCGAGGTTTTAGTCGTTTAGTTTACTTGGAGTAATAATTATTAAAATACACATATGTATTCTTGAAAAATTATAGGTTATTCTATAAATATCAGTACTGAAAATGAGAAAATTTCTATACATATAATATCCCAAGAAACAATGAATGTCATAAAATGGTCGCCATAAGTATTTGAGGAGTAGTTATTTTGCTTATTACCAATATTACAAAATTTTCTAAACGTTTTGCTGTCCATTTTATTTTGTAAGCAAAATTTTACATTAAGAAAACGCAAAATTTCGACAAATTCCCAATTAGGAAGTTGAAGATATTAAAAAATAGGATTTTATTTATATTTATTTGGCTATCGGGCCAATATTATTTCATTAAATCGACCCACCCTAATGGGCAGCCTCAGGATGTACTATTCTCAAATTTAGTGGTGATATTGTAGATTTTCAGGGAAAATGCGGACATTTGATAAAATGTCTTGAATGTTCAGGAATGGTAGGAGAAATGTTCAGAAATGGTCATAAAAAATTCAAGATTTTCAAATGATCAAGAAAATATTTGGAATAATTAAGCAATAATCGGAAGGAAATTGTGAGTAGGAAAGCTAGACCATTTAACATCTGCGAATACCAAGCCGAAGTATTCAAAATGCTGCCCGGAGCCGATAATTGGTGTAAGTGACGCCAAGCTGAGGTAGCTGGCAACTTCGGAAACATACAATAACACGCAAAACTCCAACAATAGAGTGTTGCAATAAGCACCCCCTAATCGCCTTAATTTTGGCTGCAATATCAATGTACATAAAATAGCTCAAGGATACAGTACCTACGATCTGCCAGATTGGATTCAAAGCCCGAGGGCCTGAGCAACTCGTAGAATTAAGGTAACGAATAATGTTACGAAAAAACTAAAGGTTCGCTCTTGGGCCAGGAATAGCGCAGGAACCGATTTAATTCAACCTGGCTTATATTTTTGATAAATAGTTTTTCTTTTGTTTATTTGAATTATAAATTGTTTTTTAAAAAAAATGTATTTTATTATTTTTCTGCAAAGAAACGAGGGATTTGTATATAGATGAAAATGCTCAAATTATGTTCAAAAGCTTGTAGAATTTTGAACTTTATTTTCCTATCAATTTCTTTTGATTCACATAGGAGACAATCCAGCAATTCAGCAATGCGTAAGCAATTCAGCAGAAGGAATTTACCAACTTGTCATCCATATTCATACAAAAAATCAATTTATTTTCATGAACAATTACTTTGTATTTATGATAAATATATAATATAAAAACATCCTGGAAACAAAATTATTCGTTTTATTTTATCCGTACAATTTTATTGAAAATTTATGTAATTATCGGTCTTGTCAACCAGGCTCCCCCCTTAATATACCCATTCAAGACCAACCATATGTAATTTATTGCCTCTATTGCTTAAACCTGTAAAAAATATGGATATTTTCTAATTTGAGAAGGATTAAACTGCTAATAAGCCAAATTTTTCTCTGAAATACCTATATTGTCCTATATGGTCCTTTCTCTTTCCTATAGGGTAGGTATTTTACTACAGATAACCGTAACAGGTTGGTAAATTTACGTTACCAACCCCGACTTATTAATATTTAACGACTCTAATCTAATTCCTCCGAAGATAGATGATAATGTTGCATTTGTAACCTGTTTGTAATCGATGGCATAGTTCCTATTATATAGAATAGAAGAGATAGTAATATTACCAGTACCCTGTACAAAGAAATTCATTTTCTTACATAAATTTGAATCTATTTTTAAAAATTAATTTAAGATATTTCGCGAGAACTGAGAAGAAATCGAACAAAGTGCAAGGTCATTGGCTTTTCCATTTTCCTAGAAAATCATATTCACTTGTTATTATTGTTGTCGTTTTTTAATATTTATATTTATTTTTATTACAGAGATATTCATTCAACACTTTTATTAACTTAAATTAACTTAATTAAATATTATGGCCGAATTAATAGCCATTCAAAATTATGAGTTTTTAACACTCATCTATCCATATTATGTAATTATGTAACAATATAATATAAAACGCTTAATGCTATTCAATTAATTTAATTTATAATTAAATAATTTTATATCTGAATATTGAATGTAAAATTTTATTGCTTATTTATAATAACGTAATTTTTCTTTATATTTTTCTTTATTATACTCTCTCCTGTATAGGTGTTTTGTAATAAAAAGTATACGCAGATTATCGACCAAAAAAAATAGTTTTAAATTAATCCAAAAAAAAAATCATATAATATCCGCATTCCGCCAAAAAATCCACCAAAAGTCAAAATTTTAGAAAAAAAATAAAAATAGAAAATCAAAAAATATAAATCATAGAAACGAAATTTAAAAAATCGACAAAACAATTTTTTGCAAGCCTCAGTGTGACCAAGGTAAATTTAATTATTAAAAAATTATATTTATTTTTTTTTATTAAATAATTTTTGAATGTTGTAAAATTTTTTAATTGTTTTGTTGAAAATTCGTACAGAGATTATTTTCCAACCGCACAATACCGCTTTGTTCCAAATAATTTTCTTATTTTTTTATTTATATAACTTTTCTCAAAATAAAATTATATTCACCGATTTAAAACCTAATAAATTTGAATTGTTTTTATTTATTTATTTATTTTGTTACATTTAATTTTGAAATGCTTTTGAATGTCATTTTATTGTGATGAGCAATCGTAAGAATTACTTGGAGCTATTAATTTTTCAGACATTTTATAGCCGCCACCCAAAAATTTCAATTTACATTAATAAATTTAACACAATTGGATAGCTGTAAGGTTAATTTTAGATGTATGAATAAATTTAGATAAAATAATCATTTGCTTAAAATAGGACGCCTAGAATCACCAATGTAGTGCCACCACCTATTGCATTTTTAAACATGTTCATTGTTTATAATAACTGCGACTCCTAATCCTGAACCAATTCGATTATCTATTAAGACGTCTTATCATATTTGAGATATTTACGCTGAGGTTATGACATTTACGCCAAACACTGCGAAATTTTCAGATTTAATGAAGGTGAAGACATTCAAAAGCTATAGCTAAATTTCAAGTCTAATTTACTGACTACACTGCGAATTGGATAAATAACCTACAACATCTTGTGAATATCCATTCCCTAAGTATCTCTTCAATGTTATATCCCCTGCCGGATATACATATAAAATATACTTAATATAATTACCTTTAAGCAACTACACAAACTGGGATACGGCCGACTAAGCGATCCTTTGAAAAATGGGAAGCAAAGCCACTAACGACCGATTTATCAAAAAATATATCTATTACTGGAGAAACATCCGTAGATGTAACTCGAAATTGAAAAGTCTTTGAACATCTGTAATTGTCTAGATTCAGCTTATCCTAATTAAGAGATCATGGTGATCAGAAGTTTTATTGATAACAATTCGATTTAATTCCGATCGTTTCTGATAAACAATCTGCTAATGAAGCTTTAAAAGGCAATATCTAAACAAACTCAAGACCATGAAGCCCATTCGAGTTAGTGGTCATAGCCAGAGATAATTAGAAGGCTCATTCCGCTAGGACCTAGGGGACCAACCTTCTGAGATGTTGGTCAGGTATAAGCTCAAAATCTATTGCCTCATGAACTCAGTATATTAAATTACAAATAAGTAACAAATGTGCATTTCTATTTACCTAAATTTGATTCTTATATTATCTTCTTATATTCTTATATTTACCTAAACTTGATTGCGGATCAGACCGGCAGGTAGGAATTTTTTTTAAAGGGATGAAGGGTTTCAAAATTTATTTGGGCAAAAATGTTGTAAACATTTTATGAAAGAAAGAGGAACGCCGCTATTGCGACGAGCACACCGGACATGTCCTACTATTTGCCTCCCATACTGTTCACCCAATGTTTATTAACTTTACAAATATTTCAGTCTTTATGACCTCTATGCTATACTTTAGAGACTATGTCGACTTTATTATCTGTTCAGAATTTTTAAGACTTTGTCTAGACTTTTATGATTGTTCCCCCATTTGTCTCCAGTTTTTTGACTTTTCCTTCATTTTCGGAAATTTTTTCTGTCTTTTTTTTTGTAAATTTTCCGAAATGTTGGCCGTGAAAGAACTTTTAGAAATAATTCATAAAAGGCGAGAAAGCAAAGGAGAAATCAGAAGTTAATTAGGACAAATTCTGGCAAAAGTAAGGGACAGTGGCGTGCAGTCAACATCTCCATGCTATTTCTATAATGCATACCAAATATTTTCTTCGATCGGCAAAAATTGTAAAAATACAGAAAGTTTCATTGATAATTAAGTAAAAATATAAAAATTAGATATTTCGGAAAAAATTCGTAAAGGCTTGCACAGAGAAATTTTAATATCGGATTTCCCGATAATTTTCTTCGGATCCAAAAAAAATGTAATGATGAGGGAAGTTTATAAATTAATGGAGGAAAACTATAAAAATATCAAAACTCAACTTTGTGTACAAAAGCTCTATAAAACTTAAAAGCTCCCAGAAAGCTTTATTTTTCCAACCCTATTTTTACGTTTTGGAACCCATTTTCTCTCCAGATATAAATCCTTTAACGAAATTTCAAATTTTCCCAAAAAAATCTTTAAAAATCTCGAAAGCTCATGGAAAGCCTTACAATTAAAATTTTATTTTATATAATTTGGAATCGAATTTTTATCCGATTCATTAAATTTAAATGTAATATGGAATATTGGCAGGGTGCCTATCCAAGCTATTAAAAGAGCAACGAAAGCTCTAAGTTTGAAACTTAATTTTTACGTTTAAAAATCAATTTTCTATCCAGATAACGGCGCTTTAACGAAATGTGAACTTGTTCCAAAATAAAGCTTTAAATATCTCGAATTCTCATTGAAAGCTTAACATTGGAATGTTATTTTATATAATTTAAAATCTAATTATTATTCGATTCATTAAATTTGGATAAAATATGACATTTTCGCTAAAAGCTTTCTTATTCCATTGTAAGCTCGAGGAAAGCTCTAAGTTTAGAACTTAATTTTTTACGTTTTAAATATCTTTTCTATCCAGATATCGGCCCCTTTTACGAAATTTCAAATTTTCCCCAAGAAAAATGCTAAAAAATCTCGAAAGCTTATTGAATGCATATATGTGTTTATGCACAATTTCAAGACGATAGATGAATTTTTCAAGAAAGCGCAAACAAAGACAATGAATGTCATGATAATTTACCTTCGATTCAATTCAATTCATTAAAGCTTTTGTAGAGATGTTAATTTTCCACACAGCTTTTAACGAAAATTTCCGATTTCATTTCAATTTATTTATCATCATCATCATCTATACCTCTTACTCCTCGAGGGAGCATAGGTGCTTCCATTTGAAAGTTTCTATGACTTATTACGCGATTATTTAACGATTGAGGCTAGGTAGTCATATCGGGAGATAAAATATATTTGAAAATCAATAAAATAATATTTTAATTAAAAGCTTTGGATAATCTTTTGGAAGTTTCTTAATGTTCTTCTCAGACAATTTTAAATTTCAATGACGTTGAATTATTGGGATAGAAAATAAATTTTAGAACGCATAAATTTAAAACCGAAATCTCAAACATTGGTTCAGCTTTTAATTTTCCATGGGACTTTTCAACGAAAATTTCGGATTTCATTTAAATTTAATTATTGGGAGAAAAACTAGATTCAAACTGCCTAAAATTATATTTTAATTAAAAGCTTTCGATGAGCTTTTGGAACTTTCTTAAAGCCTTTTCAGTAAATTTTCAATGTCACTGATTTTAAATTATAAGGATTGAAAATTAATTTTAAAGCGAAGAATCCCTAGAAGAAGAATTAATAGGAAGAATCCCTAGATAAGTGGACCATTATGCCAGATTTCCATACTTTTTTGTAGCGCCTTTCCTTACCCTTCATAATTCAATCTAAAGTTGATCTACGCTTTGAGCCTTAGAATATCTGTTTCTTTTAATTTATTTAACCCTGCCTTTGAGTTTAGCTGGTCTCGCCATATTTTTCGGCAGAACATGAAAGTGATTGCTACCGATGCTTGACCATATTTAAGGCCTAAGCTTAAATCTTTGGATGGTCTAATTGAAGTATATTATCTTCTTCTATGTGTATTGATTTGGACGGACTTTGTTCTCAGACGTCTTACTTACGAATATACGCCCCGTTTTTAATTTTCTTGATGAATTACACTTTTATGAATAATTATCTTTTAGACGGAATTGATTTGTATAATTTTCTTTTTATTAATTTATGATTTTGTTAAGTGTAACAAAGAGGGGAGAGGAGGGAATTGAGAACGCTGGCAATTTTCAATAACCTGCGGATGGGAGAAGAACAAGAGACAAAAACCACTTTACTAACTTAATTATAGGCCCATATCATATATATTTCTAGTATCTAGATTTATATGTAGCCAGAACTACTTGCTACCAAATAGCACTATTAAAAATACACACACGTACACTTAAAATCGCTATCGTAAAATTATGAGCTCAAAAATCATTATTAAATTCTTATAATTAAATCTGTGGTGTTTGGGTAAAGGGGTATATGTCAATTTTTGCAATTTTTCATTTCCAATCCATGTTTCTCAGTTGTCCCCCTTTTCACATCCTTTTTTTTCAATGACGTCATAAGATTCTGACTTATTTCACTTATTTCTCTTTACCCCAACATAGAGATCACCTATCTAAAGCCAGATAACTATCTTATATGACATACAAATTTTCACAAAAAATTGACATATACCCCTTTACCCAAACAGCACAGAAATAATCCAAAAGCTTAAACTTCACTAATATCGATCCTATACAGTTTTATTGCATTGTTTATTGTCTAACTCCTTTAGATGTCCCCAAAAATAATGACAATTTCTTCTATTGTCCCATCTCATTTTAGACTGTCCACCAACAAAATCTCTACTACTAGATTTAACGAAGAAGCTATCAAAAACAAATACTGCCAATCAAAGCTGCCAACAAACGGAACTGACACATAAATTTGAAACGGAACCGGTTCGGTCCCATTCAACGGATCATAACGGATCAAAATCCTATCGGATCACATCGAATGTAAAACCGAAATTGAAATCAAACCGTCGTCAAATGGATCGTCGATATCGTTCGGTAACCGTTGGTACGGTGCACAGTGATTCATTACCCATAAGTGCCCTATACAATATTATCTGTAAGGAGAAGGAGATGCAATTAATTGATACAGATGATTCGATCATTAATAACAATCGAACCGGTTTAATTAATCTATTGGATGAGGTCGATCAGCTGAAAAATCTATCAAGTTCGCACGATGATACAGTTAAAGTTATCGAATCGCCATCGATACCCAGTCGACGGTATATATCACGATCAACGACCTCATCGACAACCTCACCGAGCTGTATACCGAGTCCGGCGCGACCAGTACGATCACCAAACAAATCATCCACCAACAAATCGAGTGCATCATCAAATAAATCATATATATCATCATCACCGTCAACGGTTGTCTCTCAAATGAGTTCACGGTCAAGGATTATACCCGTTCCGGATACCGGTACGGTTACTAGCGGCCGATCGGTAAATAAAATGTCTTCGCCGGTTTATCGACCAACGAGAAGTTCACGATTACGAAACGCATCATCAATTACATCGAGTGAGTAGTTTTTCTGTCATTATTTCTAGAAATTGATGATTTTTATTAAAAATATTTATGTATTTTTTTTAGATAAGAAATCCCAGTTACCTCAAAGTATACAACAAACTATTGAAATTGATAATAGATCTGCTATAAATTCAAGTCAAATTGATTCATCAAATCTATTGCTTCCATCTATTGATCAGCAAGCATCGAACATATCGAACAATCAACGAACATTAACTCCGGATAGTCCGATAAATAAAGTAATTCCCGCTGAATAAATTGAACTTTTCTCTTTCCTATTATTAATTGATAAAATTCTATCATTTCGTTTCAGTCCTTATCTCCAACCTCTCGTGAGCGTGACAAATCATCGAAGAGAAAATCAATGTTGAATCGGTCTCATATTGAGGAAGCTACTCAAAGAAGTAAGTTTCTGCCAGTTTTACTTTACCTGACTAGTTTATTCAAAATTAAATTAAATTTTTGCAGGCGACAGTCGCCGGTCCGATAAAAGTTTTGATTCACTGATCAAAAGTCCATTAGATCTGATTGAGAATATCATTTCAACAACAAAATTGCAAACAGAGAAAGCGGCCACCTGTTCGCCAGCACCCCATGACATTGATTTGAAGCGCACAACACGTCAACGGGCTAGTACATCAAGCCCAAAGCCGGCATCCGGTTCGAAATTGGACAAACGACCGGCAGCCACGTCACGTACTGAACCTCGAGTCGGTGAATCTCGATATTCACGAATACATCAATTGCGATCACAACGTTTATCCGAAGTGTCAGAAAAAATGAATGCGTTGAGAGAGTTGACGCGATCACATGTTGCTGATATTGAGAAAATTGCAGCGAAATTGACACCGGAACCGATCCACAAACCGATTGATATTCGAACGGAACCAATCCCGGTCGTTGAACCAATCCCGATAGTTGATAGTAAACCGGATGAAGAATCTGTAAATGATTTTCGTCCGGAAGCTAGTCAATCAATTGAAAATAGTGAATCATTCACGAAGAAAGATCGTATAAGTTTTGTTATGGAACAGAATGATCGTTCCGATGGGATCTCAAATCGTAAGCGTTCGGCTAGTGTCGAAGAAAATTTCCAACCAAATGTTACAATGGAAATTTCATCTATCGATAAACTCACCAAATCGAACCGTCGTAAGAGTTCCGAAGAACCAATGACCTCAACCGTTCCAAATCCAATCGTTTCGATCCTCAAGAAGAAAGATCACTACGATTCTCAATCAACATCCCCTAACACTTCATCCCCGGTAACGTTCAGTTCAACCGTTCTCGATCGACCAATCGGTGGCCCATCAACCCATTCAAAACAGAGCATATTGAAGAAACGGCGATCACTGGATGAAAGTCGATTCAATCGAAGCCATTCAAATGATGAACGAAGTATATTGGTGCGAACGCCACGTCGTAACAGTCTTGAAGAGGTGATGCAACCGAGCATTTTAAAATCACGAAATTGTACGAGTAATTCAGATACACCGTCATTCGGTGAATTGCATAGCATACTGAAGAAACGGGATCCATCAACGACCCCATCCGATCAATACACGAAACATGTTTCAATATCGGAAGCGGTCATTTTGGCAACGGCTGAACTATGTAAGAAGGAAGCGATGAATGGTTTGGATGGCGATTATGATAACAATTACAAACCGATATTGAAACAAGATACGCCCGTACAAAGTACGTTACGACCGATTTTAAAGAAGAAGTACTCGTCGGAAAGTGAAGAGATTCGACCGATTTTGAAAACATCTCGTAAAAGTAGTCGCGAGGAATCGGAAACAGATGATTATATGCGGTCATCTTCCTTAAAATCATTAACGAATGAATCGCCGATCCGGAAGCGAAGCCTATTCGATATAATGGTTCCGGGTAGCAGTATTTTGGAACGAAGTCGATCATTGGAACAGACTGAACAGCGGGGAGATAATGTCGGACCGGTAGTTACTGTTATTGAAAAACCGATCATTTCAGTAGCAGAACGGATTAAGCTAATGGAACAAACATTGAATGGCGGTAGTAGTGGTGGTGGTGGGTCGTCTCGATTTGATGCAATGAAACGGTCTAGAGAACGATTTCGAACTCAACCGATTACAATTGATGAGATAAGTTGGTGAGTAGATCAATTTTCATGTTAATTCAATTATCTAACCAGCTGCACTATTTTAATAAAATATTTAAACTTTTTTTTCGTTAACCATAGAAGGGAGGACTTAACATCGCTTAATGATCAAATATTTTTGATGCTGTACTCCGATGTCCTTAAAATAAAGTAAATCTGGATTACTAAGCCTCTCTAAACTGTATTAGATGAAAGAAAATCTGGTCACCCTAATTTGCCCCACAATAACATGAAAATTATGTAAGATTTGTCTCTAAGTAGCGTGAAAATGTGGACAACAGAGAAGAGTTTTTTTTTGTTGGCATCAGTGAATTTATCTCTCGTCTCTCATTTTTCTGTTTTTCATTTGAGGAAAATTGAATTTTCTATTTTTACAAAACAGTTTTAATTTTCCGATTTAATCGGGCGCGTTGAATAATTTTAAAATTGCGAATAATTAATTTTTTGTAGTGTCTTTCGGGATTCAATTAAATCTCCATCGAATTTGGGAATTTTAATTGGGATAATTTTGAAAAATTTATTTTATCTGTAAATTGGGAGAAATTATCTCCAAATTAATTTCTTTTTTAGTAGAAAATTTTCCGTTTTTCATTGAATTATTAGGTAATGATCCAATATTAAATTTGGCGATATAATTTTAAAACGTAAATATTTTCGAATAGAAAAGAAGCAAAATCTATAATCTTGTTTTTCCGAGATTTCGGGCTACGACAATATATAATTTGCTTTGCCGTTTTTCTTTTATTTTTTGCTTTAATTATTTTTCTTAATTCTATTTCGCGTAAATTTTCACGAGAATATTTATAGAATTCATCTGTTTTTTTTTTTTTTTTGGAAAAGTTACAGCTTTACAAGTAATATTTATATTTTCATCATTATGAGAAAACATTGTGTTTCTTCTTATATTTTTTTTTCTATAATTTTCAACACGATGTAAATATTTTGACCCCGATGTGGAGAATTGGAACGTATGTTTGACCGAATCGGTCTCAGATTCATTGATCCCATAAATCATTTATAATTAAATTACTCAACAGCTTTGAAAAATGAAAACGACATATAATCTCAGTTAATACAAATTGAGATTATTATTTTGGCAGAAGTTACATTGAATTTCTAAAATTTTATTCTAACCAATGGAGATCATGAGCACTGAGTAACCACCTAGCCTCGTTAATAAGCGAAATTAGTCACCGAAACTTCCATATGGAAGCGCCTATACTCCCTCGAGGAGTGATGGTAAAGATGATGATGAATGGAGATCATGGTTTTTGAATATCATGACCGAAAACGTGAAAGCAATAAATATGTCGGAAATCAATCTTTAAGATTTGGGTGTTTTGTCAGAAAAGTCGTTAAAGTTTAAATTTTTGTTTGAATCGTAGTACGAATACGAATACGACTAATTCGATGTGAAGGTAGTACGATAATTTAATACAAATACTAGACAGTTGTGGTGGTAGTTCGGTAGTGTTATCTACTTATTTTGCTCTCCATGCTAGGAAATCCCCACCAACCAAAGATTTTGTTACCCAGAATTCTATTAATAAGACAACGTAGCTATTATATATATTTTTGGTTGTGCTATATTGAAGTCAGATTTTGTTATGGCCACAGATCTTACAGTCTCAAAACTAGCAGCAGAACTTACTTTTGTTAATGCCTGTTTTTTTATTAAAGTTTGTAACAAAATATTTCGTTGATTTAGAACGGAAAAGTTCGTTCTAAATCAACGAAATATTTCGTTACGAAATTTCGTCTAGTGA
>JANTOP010035559.1:5915-49835 GCA_027564815.1 Symmerus nobilis | reverse complement strand
GGGGGGGGAAGAGAATGTAAGATTTTTTTTAACGGTTTGGAAGGTTGAGGAAAAAATAATAAAGCTTAACGGTTTTTATTCATATTTATATACCATTGACTATTAATTGAGCTTCAAAATACGTTACGCCAGCTAAATTTGACGCTTCGCATGTATAGTTTCCCATATGATTCCCATTCACTGAATCAATATTCAGATGGCTCACTCGTTTTCCCAGCTTTGTTATTGAAATACTAGTGAACCGTTCGTCAATCGGATAACCATTTAATTTCCATAATATGTCAATCGGAAAATCACCGACTGTCACCGAACATTGAATGCTAGCCGAATCACCAAAATTCGACGGTTCATCACCAAACGAAAATGGAACGATTTTCGGTGGAACTTTAAGTCAAATAGTTGTCAAAGGGTTAAGTAATCATTTTGTGGCGGGAAAGGAAGGGTTAAAATAGTCAAAGCATAACTAACAAACAAACCGTTAACAATTAGCTGAGCTGAATGTTCAACAGTTCCAGCTAAATTTTCAGCCAGACAAGTATAATTTCCAGCATGTTTCGCCGATACAGAATCAATCATTAAATTGTTAATACGGTTCCCACGTTTCTCGGTTAATATATCTAAAAATCCGTTAATCGGTTGGCCATTCAGTAGCCAACGTACGGTAACAGGGAGATCACCCAACGATATCGTACAATGAATAGATATCGGTTCATCTTCATTCATCGCTTCGTCACCGAACGTAAATGGAGTGATTTTTGGAGGAACTAAGACCAAGGATTTGTTGGAAGGAAAAAATGAAAAAGAAAGAAAAAACCAATTAATAACCCAGCCGAATCAAAACTAACCATTAACTGATAACGAATCAGTATATTCAAAATTTCCAGCAACATTTATTGCTTTACATGTGTACCGACCGATATGGTGCCGGGCCACTGCGTCAATTGTTAACGCTGTCACACGTCGTCCCAATTTAACAATCGACACATCATTGTGTGTAATTTTATCGATCGTTTGATTGTTCAGTGACCATTCAACGGTTATCGGTAGATCACCTTCAAGTATCGTACATTGAACAGACGCTGGCTCACCGTAATTTAACGCCAAATCACCAAAATCAAATGGCGCAATTTTTGGCGGAACTGAATTGTAACCAAAACAATCAATTAAAAATGGTAAGCAAATAATTTTAACTCAAATTAAGTCGCATAATCAATTTTAAGTTAAAAATAAGTAATTTTTAATCATATTAACTGATTTTAAGTCGCAATAAGCTCCTTTAAGTAGAAATAACTCGAAATTAAGTTCAAATAAGTTGCTTTAAGTAAAAATAAGATAATTAAGTTAAATTTTAAGATAAAGTCAGTAATTTCAACTAGAGAAAACTCGAATTAAGTTGAAATAAGTTAATTTAAGTCGCAAAATTATTTTTAAGTTAAAATAAGCTATTTTTAAATATATTACGTCATTTTAAGTCGCAATAAGTCATTTTAAGTAAAAATAACTCGGAATTAAGTTCAAATAAGTAACGCTAAGTCAAAATAAGACAATTTAATTTAATTTTAGCAAATAATTGGCCATTTACCGATGTAATAAGTAATTTTAAGGTAAAATAAGTCTTGTCAGATACTCTAAAAGTAATATTAAGTCACAATAAGCAGATAAATTACTCCAGGACGTTCATTATCTCAGAAAATCACAGTCATCGAGGTTAGAGGATCGGATAAAATTGAATTATTATTAATGTCAAAACATATGTCATAACCAACCAACCATTCACAATTAATTGGGTGAAATGTTCCGAATGTCCGGCTGAATTATTCACCAAACACGAATAATTGCCAGCATGTTGCCCCGTTACTGATTCAATTGACAGAACACTTATACGTTTAGAGATTTTTGTGACAGCTACATTATGGTGTCCGTCAATTGATTTATTATTAAACATCCACCGAATTGTAATCGGTAAATCCCCATCAACAATTGTACATTGGATGGAGGCCGTTACACCAAAATTTAACGGATCCGCACCGAATTCGAACGGTGCAATTTTTGGGGTGGCTGGAAAAATGATGTATTTACACAAAAGAGAACCGCATCACCAAATTGTCATTTTCGGGGGGAAAAATCAACTCAAAATCAAAAAATTCATTTCAACGAAAGATTAACAATATTCCGACAAACCATTAACAAATAATTCGGTTGAATAATTTTGCTGCCCAGCTTGATTAATGGCCACGCAAACATACTGACCACTATGTTCAGCTTTAACTGACGAAATGGTCAGTAAACTAATACGATCACCAATTTTACTAGCTATTATGCCATCACCCTTAACGTAAATCGATTTCTCGTTATGATACCATTTTATATTTAACGGTAAATCTCCTTTTGACACATGACAGGTCAACTGTACACTGTCACCAGAATTTGCTTCCTCCTCGAATGTGAATGGATTGATGTGCGGCACGACTTTTAGAAATTAAAACAGATAAAATATATCGGGATTTTTTGGAGGTTAAGGAGTTTTCTTAATAAACCATAAATAAAACAAGAAAATCGCTTATCAACATTTTATTTGAATACCATTAACTAATAATTCGGATTCAAGCTCAATTGAGCCTGCAGAATTTGACACCAAACACTTGTATACACCACGATGATCACCGGTTACATAGTCAATGGTCAACGTACTAGATTTGGCTGATAATCGATGTACTAAGACCCCATTACCCGATTGAATACGTCTTGAATTATGTAACCAAGTGATATTTATCGGTAGATCCCCCTTTACAACCGAACAGTGAGCTTCGATTGTATCACCGGAATTCGATGGCACATCACCAAATGAAAATGGACGAATTTGTGGTGGAACTTGAGAAAATCGGGGGGTGAATGGAAATGAATTCGGTTAGATTTATACATGGAGTAGTTAAATAAATTATTTTCTAAATTAAAATCCCCCTGCACAACCCATACAAATTCACCATTTATCTTTAATTCATCCAAAAATTCTGTGGATCCGGCTTTATTCGATGCGGTACATTTATATACACCGCGATGTCGATGGGTTAATGAATCGATACTCATCGAACTTAATCGGGGTGACATCCGGGCTATTGTAATCTCACCATGCTCACCATTAAAAATCTCTTGACCATTTAAGGTCCATTTTATCGTGACTGGCATATCACCTTTCGTTATCATACAATTTACGGCCGTACTTTCACCGAAATTAGCCGGTTCATCGCCGAATGCGAATGGCATAATTTGAGGAGGTACTGTTTTATTTAAGGAAATTGGAAATCTAGGTTAGGATGTCAAAATTATGTAAAATAATAAGATAACAATTAGATAATCCTTATAAGCAATACCATTAACTAATAGTTCGGATTCAAATTCAATGGATCCAGCTGAATTTGAAGCTAAGCACTTGTATACACCACGATGGTCCCCAGTGACGTAATCAATGTTCAATGTACTAGATTTGATCGAAGCTCGATTTATAACGATACCGTTATCTGATCGAATACGCTTGGAATTATGTAGCCAAGTGATATTTAACGGTAGATCCCCTTTCACTATCGAACATTGAACGTCAATTGTATCGCCAGAGTTCGTAGCCACATCACCAAACGAAAATGGACGTATTTGCGGAGGAACTTTAGATGTTTTATGGGAGGAACAGAGTTAAGTGGGTTAGGAATACGATTAAAATTTTTTTTTTTTTGTTTAAAAAAAAATAAACGCCTGTAATCCCCTAAAAATCACCGTTAATTTTTAATTCAGCCGATAGCTCTGTAGATCCGGCTTTATTTGATGCAGTACATGTAAAAACACCACGATGACGATGGGTTAACGAATCGATACTCATCGAACTTAACCGAGGCGACATCCGAGCGATCGTTATTCCATCATGCTCTCCATCAAATAACTTTTTACCATTTAAGGTCCATTTGATTGTAATGGGCATGTCGCCCTTCGTAACCATGCATTGAATGGCCGTACTTTCACCGAAGAACGCCGGGTCATCACCGAATGCAAAAGGCATGATAAGGGGGGGAACTGTTGAAGGGTAGGAAGGTTGGGAAATAAATATAAAAATATAATGAAAATAAAATCTACTGTTAACCCATATGTGGCCCCGCCCCTTCTTTACCGTTAACATTTAAATTAGCTGAATAACTTTCGTTGCCAGCTGAATTAATAGCTAGGCATGTATACGTCCCACTATTATCAGCCGTCACGGACGGTACAGTTAAGAAGCTTGATCGATCGCCGATCTTTGTTGTCTGCACACCGACATGCGAAAATATTGTCCGATTGCGAAACAGCCATTTGATTTGGATCGGTAGATCACCCTTCGATACGTGACAGGTTAATTGGACGCTATCCCCAAAATTTGCGTCCCCGTCAAAGGTAAAAGGATTTATGTACGGAAGGACTGAGTAAAATGAACCAAACAACAAAACAGAAACAAAATGTTTTATTTAGAAAAATAATTAAAAACAAACCATTAACATCTAAATGTGCTGAATATTCTGTTTGTCCAGCTAAATTACTAGCTAAACATTTATATAGACCTCGATGTCTAGCTTCTAAATAATCTATATTCAACGAACTGGTTCTTGCATTTAGTTTCGTCACGTCCATTATCGGGAGATTATTTATCGTCCATCGGATATCAATGGGTAAATCCCCTTTATTCACCATACATTGTACACCGATGCTGTCACCGCTATTTGACGGCTCATCACCAAAAGTGAATGGCATTATTTGTGGCGGAACTTTTGATATTATTATTTGGGCAGAACGATAGGGGAAATTGGGGGGAATTAATATTAAATTACTTAAACCATAAAATAATTAAATCTAATTTATTACAATAAAATCGAATACCATTCACTCGTAAATCAGCTGAATATTCTGATATTCCAGCTTCATTTTCAGCTATACACTTATAACGGCCCCGATGTTCAGCATCAATTGATGCAATACTTAACGCACTTAATCGTGGCGTTAATTTCGTTATAATTAACCCATCCAACCTGTCATTCGTTAAGATTTTACCGTTTAATGACCATTTTATGTCAATCGGTAAATCACCCTTCGTTATCATACAATTTATTGCATTACTATCGCCCGGATTTGCGGCCGTATCACCAAATGTAAATGGGACAATTTGTGGTAGGACTTTTTTTTTATAAAAAAAAATGTAACAGAAATGTTTTTGGAAATTAAATAAATTGAAATTATAAACAATTTACATCTCTTTTTTATAATAAAAATAATTTAGTCGCTGAAGGGTTAAATTCAATGCTAACGATCGTCGTTTTAACTGTCAGTTCAAAATTTGAATTTCTCGTTACAAGAAGAGTCAATATATTGGCCGTTTATGAAGTAGGCGAAATAATATTGATCGTCGGACCCTGCCATTATTATCCCGATCTTTGACGTTTATGGAATTCTTCTAATTGTCTAAGCTACCCCCAATTTGCTGGCTTTCCCTATTTCTACCAATTTCTCCGAGTTTCTCGGATATGTATGGAGATTTTTTCTGATTTTAAAAGATTTTAAAATAAATCTCCCCGACTTTTTCCGATAATTTTCTGACCTTTTTCTTAAATTTTGGAAACTTTTCTCGACTATTCGCAATATTTTGGCAACCATTCCAACTCTCAATTGACTTTTTCTAAATTCTTCAAACTCTTCTGGGGCTCTACTAAATCTTTCCGGGACTTGTCCGCCTTTTTTCACGTCTCCTCAAATTTTCCTCCTTAACCTGACATTTTTTTACCTTTTACCGATTTTCAAAGCCTTTTAACGGTTGAAATTCCAAAATAATTGGAGAAAAAGTCCGGAAAAATTCGGAAAGTGAAAAAAAGTAGTTAAACTTTCTATCGAGTTCCCGAAAATCCCGAAAATGAAGAGAAATTGTAGATAAAGTTGAGATGAGTAGGAAAATATCAGGAACATTCCAAAAAGTCGGTCAAAATCGGGTAAAGTTAAGTAACGATCTTGCCAAAGTCGAAACAATTCGATGGATAAGAAAATCGAGAAAAAGTCGGGGAAAGTCGAGTCGCCAATAAACGGTTGTTAAATATCTGAACAATGGAAAAGTCGGGAAGACACATAAAAAGTCGATATTTAGTCTTGAAGATGCGAGAAAAGATGATAACAGGAGTTTCAGAAATAAACAGTCGGCACTAAGTCGAATACAGTCTAGAAAAGTCGGTAAAAGATGTAGGTTTTCTATTTTTCTCCATATTTTTGACACTTTTCTTCTAGCTTTTTTCTAATATTTATCGAAATTAGTTAGATTTCTTCAAAATTGTTGAACTTTTTCTGACATCTCCCACCTTTGTTCTCTTATCTTTCATATGTAAACCGTTGGAGCTTTCTCTAACTCCATAGGAGTAAGATTTGGAAAGAAACTAGTCCTAGGCTGTTATCTACTTACTATTTAAAGCCTGAACAAATTTCTCTACAGGAATTAGGGATAATAACCCCTTGACTCGTCCTGTAGACAATTTTACACAGTCATCAACGGAAAGTCATGGGACATCCAAGAATTATTACTAAAATAATTTTAGGATCCAAATGCTTGTTTAAGACGGTACATTTCGCTGAATATTCGAAATTTAATAATAAAATTAATTTAATGAATTTGAAATCTGGTTCTAACTGGTCGTCCGTTGAAATTGGTACCCAGTATCCAGAAATATCAATTTCTGTACAATTTCGGCAATATATTGGAGAAATTTGCTTGGAATTTTTACCCAGGGTCCAGAATTCACCTCCACAGAGTCCGGACTTGAAGCTTATCGAGCACTTATGGGAATATTTGAAACGTCAGAAGCAAAATTGGAGTAAGCCTTATTCGCAGGCTAGTCTGATTAATAAGCGTAAGTAAATCAGGGGCATAACGGAGTTAATGGCAGAATATTTTGCCAATTCAAAGGAATTGTTGCTCCCGTGCAGACCGACAGTATCATAAAAAATTATCCCTTTTACGAGATAACGGAATTCCGATATTTAGTGGCGGTTCAAAAACGAAGTCCTGCAGACTGCCGGATGACTAGAGTGTCTTGCAATAAAGAAAGCGACAGAGCTGCTGAAAAGTAGGGAAATATGTATCTGACAACAGAGTCAAACTTTACGTAGATTTAACGTAGATTTACTGCGATTAACAGGCTATGACATCAAACACAATGAGGTTCAGGCTCGTTAATGACTGTATGACCGGTAGCCCTTAAAGTTATTAAGCCCGGGAAAGTACACATCTGCAAGAATTCCCGGACAGAGGAAGGCAGTTGGACTCGCTGCTGTCTGAGCTCAACAAGGAGGATAGAGATAGCTAACCGAACTGTCAAAACCCCACTACAGCTACTTCCTAAGCACCTGATAGACAGAACCGTTGATCTCACCAATACAGCATGGAAAACCATGGACGGTCTTGTCATCTCTTAGGCGGCTATACCTCCTCCATCCTAAAGCTAAATACAGAAGCGATCAGACTATTGGTCATTGGCTGCAGGAATGAGTTGGAATCAGAAAGCGTGAAGAGCCCCTTTGTGAATGCCCGCCATTCCAAGGACGACGGCCTTAACCATGGAGTATAGGTTCTTTGGAGATTTAGGCGATGTCACGGAGGTAAAAAGCTCTGGTTTGCTGATCAGTAAGTTCTGAGGTTAAACTTTCGCTTATAACCGTGTACGCAGAAATCGAAATGGACCGTTTAGGCATTCGCGTGCCATTTTGGATACTAGGGGAGAACTTGAACTGAACAAATTTTCTAATTGAAGTTTTTTTTGTAAATAAATTTGATTTTGTAGCAAGTCCCATGACTTTTGTTGATGACTGTACATGATTCGTTTCTTATTTTAATGGAAACAGTCAAATTAAGTCAAACTTAGAAATTAAATGAAATGAAAAAACTGACCCACGGATGGCGCCAAATTTCCTACATTTCCTAATAAACGATTTTGACTTATTTTAGTTAATTATAATTGGGCAGGATTTGATATGAATAGAATATAATAAATAAAAATCTACAATGTCCCTTCGATTTACCATTAACAAATAGTTCTGATGAAAATTCCGCTCTTCCAGCTTCATTGGAAGCTATACACTTAATCACACCCCGATGATAACCAGAAATGGAATCGATATTTAGTGCACTTAATCGGGGTGACATTCTAACAATCTGAGTACCCCAATCACCGTTTATTATTGTCTGGCCATTTAACGTCCACGATAAATTTAACGGTAAATCACCTTTCGTTATCATACAATTAGCGACTACGCTATCCTCCGAATTGAGCGGTTCATCACCAAATGAAAACGGTAAAATTTGTGGTGGAACTTAATGAGAAAAGGAAGTTGTAGGGGGAGTAGTAAATAAGCCATGTTTTTTATTTTTAATTAATTTTAAGGAAAACTTAAAGTAAGAAAATATCCTATCATCCAAATTTTGCCTACCATTCACATGTAATTCGGATGACAGTTCCGTTTGACCGGCCAAATTTTCCGCAATACACTGAAATGTACCACGGTGTAGCTCATCCACTGATCCAATATTTAAGATTGTATTTTTCGCCGATAATTTAACAATATTTATCCCATTTTCACCGGAAATAACCGGTGAACCATTTAACAACCATTTAATTTTTACCGGTAAATCACCCTTAACAATAATACATTGAACACCGGTACTGTCACCGGTATTGAATGATTCATCACCGAATGTGAATGGCATAATTTCAGGTGGAACTAATTTAATCCAATAAAAAAAATCATCATCAGTCAAATTATAAGGATTTTAGGAGGGAAAGAAATTAAATTTAAAAAAATAAAAGCCCCACGGTATGCGCCATTTAATTTATTTTAATACCGTTAACTTTTAATTCAGCTGTATATTCCGTTCGACCAGCATGATTTTCCGCTATACATTTGTATACCCCTCGATGCTCCTCATAAACGGATCCAAAATTTAAGACAACCGTTTTCGAAGACAACTTAACCAAGGACATCCCAATTTTATCAGCATCAAGACTAACATCTAACGATCCATTTTCGGATTCGATGACACGAACCCACGTTATGTTTATGGGAACGTCACCTTTCGTAACCATACATTGGACGCCAGCACTTTCACCAGGATTTGCTGGCTCATCACCAAACGTAAATGGAGATATCAACGGTGGAACTATAGGAAACGGATTTGGGAATCGAAAAGAGGTAGAAAGGAAACGGAAGAGAAAATAAATTAATCCTTTAATTGGTTACCGTTCACTTTTAATTCAGCCGAATAATCGGAACGGCCACCAGAATTTCTGGCAGAACATTGAAATTGTCCGCGATGCACAGCCCCAACTGATTCAATATGTAAAGTACTTATCCGCGGAGACGTTGTCATAACGTTGACTCCGGAGATCGGTCGATTCTTAAGACTAACATTATTATGTTTCCAGATGATCTCAATTGGTAGATCACCTTTCAAAACCATACACTGCACGGCAACAATATCACCGGCATTGCTTACCGTATCACCGAATGTGAACGGTAAAATTTGTGGAGGGACTAAAAGAACAAACGGGAACGTCTCGTTAGGAATCCAGTCACAAAAAGGAAAGAAAACAGAAAAAAAAAATCTCTATCTATAGAAAGATTCAATTCGATCGAACCATTTACAGCTAACCAAGCCGAATGTTGTGCCATTCCGGCTTGATTCTCCGCCGTACAAGTATAATTCCCAGCATGCCGATCCCGTACGGATTCAATACTCAACACACTAATCCTTTGATTAGTATTCGTCACCGAAATACCATCATTTGTATATAATTTCTGGTCGTTACGTTTCCAGACGATGGTGATTGGTAAATCTCCTTTATTTACCGTGCAGTACGCTGATACCATGTCCATTGAATTGATTGGTTCCGTACCAAAATCAAATGGCACAATTTGCGGTTGGACTTGGGAAAGTTTAATTAATTTTTTAATTATCCAGATAAAAGGGTAGCTGAAAGAAAATTATATTTCGAAGACAAGTAACGATTGATTTCAATCATGGGGTCCTTTAAGCCGACCGTTGGGCTATAAACGTAGCCGTTTTATTTTTCCCAATTATAAATGTAATTTTATATATTTTTTAAATTTAATAAATAAATGAGGTGCACTGAAGGTAATTTCTTTTAATGAATTAATTTGAATAAATTAATTATCAATAAATAATTAGAATATAAGTAGCCTGAACTAACTACTGATCCTTCATTTAGATAGACCAAAGCCTTAAAGCTTAAAATTTAAATTTCATTTTAAATAATTTAGAATCAAATTCGTACTCGATTCATTAAATTTAAAAGAAATATGAATTTTGGACTGAAAGCTTTCCGAAGAAATTATAAGCTCAAAGAAAGCTTTAACTCTCGAATTTAATTTTTCTTATTTTAAAATCTACTTTCTATTCAGATAATTACGCTTTAACGAAATTTCAAGTTTTCCCAGAAAAAACCATCAAAAGTCTAGAAAGCTCTTTGAAAGCTTTAAATTAAAAGTTGATTTTATAAAATTTTGAATCAAATTCTTATCCGATTTATTAAATTGCAATGAAATATGAATTTTGGGGTAAAAGTTTTCCGAAAAAATTATAAGCTCAAGGAAAGCTGTAAGTTTAAAACCAAATTTTTAACATTTTTAAATTGATTTTCTATCCAGATAACGGTTTTTAATGAAATTATATATTTTCCCTTAAAAATACTGAAATAGCTTTGAAACCTCATCGAAAGCTTACATTTAAAATTTCATTTTAAATAATTTAGAATCAAATTTCCATCATATTTGTTAAATTTCAATCAAGTATGAATTTTTGGACAAAAAGCTTTCCTAAAAAATTACAAGCTCAAGGAAATCTTTAAGTTTCGACCCGAATTTCTTACTTTTAAAATTTGTTTTCTATCAAGATAACGATTCCTTAACGAAATTTTAAATTTTCTCTAAAAAAAACTGCAGAACTAACAGATAACTTACAAGGTCCTAACACACCGAAGAAATTTCGGATTTGTTGGCAGAAAATCTTAAACTAATTTATAAGACCTTTCTAAGCGGGGTAGAGATAGTGAGAAATTTCCTCCTGCAACTTAAATTGTAACTTAGAAATACCAAATTTAAATAAGCTTAGTTCTCCTCTAACTACTTCGTCGACTAATGCTGTTAATTATCCTATGAACAATGGTGGTTCAAACCTCTGCAAACCATAAAATCTCCTCTACCAAATCGAACTGTCATTATATAATTGGCCAATGATTTTACCGGTTGAGCCCTCCCTAACTCCTAAACGGAGGGTCCAATTAAATCGGTTATGGTACCAAATTACTCTCGAAGGCCTGAAAACAACCATTTTCATTTATTTATTTTTTTTTTTTTTTTGAAAAAAATATGTCCTCACGAGAAGGCATATTTTCAAAACGGTAGCAGAGAATTTCTTAAAATTTTAAAATTAAATTAAATCATCATTCAGTTACTTATTAAAATGTATTTAATTAAAATCTACCGATTGGATTTGGAGTTATTAATAATTTTGGAAAGCGGTTTATTTTAGGTTTTATTAAACTAATAAGTCCCAATTTTGAGACATATCTTCCAAACGGTAGCAGGAAATTCAATAAAATTTTATATTGAAATTAACTGAACATCCAGTAACTTCTTAAAATTTATTACATCAGAATCTACCGATAGAATCCGGTGTTGTAAATAATTTGCTGAAGTTCGATTTTAAGGTGACGACAATTTAAATTACTGATGGTTTTGCTCTACCTGTTACTTAGGTAAAATATTATTTACAATATTAAATGCCTATTGTCCTGGTCCTGGTGCTGACTAGGACCAAGAGAGTAGGTTCGACATTCTAAGTACATAATTAAAACATTTCGATTTAAATTTGTATTTCCAATTTTATTTCAAATATTACTGCTTCCATATATTTATTGCCGATAAAATATTAATAACGATCCAACGTTCTGTCCAGCAATAGGATATCTGGGACCGCCAAATATATTAAAAAGCGGCTAGCATTTGATAAAAAGTATGTAGAGATTGATGAAGTCCATGGCTATCTGGAAGAAGGTTCTTTGGTTGGATGAATCTAAATTGAACCTAAAATCTTCTGACGGGATGCAGAAGGTCTGAGAAAGTATAAGAGGTACAGTTAAGTTTGGTGGAGGCAATCTCATGGTGTGGAGTTAATAAATTGAAATTTATGCAAATGAATGAAGCAGATATAGAGATTTTGAAAAAAAAAAATCTAAAAGTTTAAGGTCCTTGCGTCTTCGTACGGGAAATAATTTTATTTCCAACAATACAATGACCCTAACCGTTCAAGCGATGAGAAGATCGCTTGAATTTGCTAGTATGGCTGTAAAGTCCTGATCTCGATATGTAGGCTTTGCTTGATACAAGGGACCAAACCGATAAGAAACAGATTAAATTGATTGAATGTTGAAATTCATAGCAAGACTTTATCAACTGGATTTCGGAAGGGATTTTCAGCGTCAGAAATCCAAATGTGAGTCATCGACAATGCACTTAATAGCTGAAATATATATCCAGTCAAGGTATCTTCTACTCAACATTACAAGCCAAACTTATAGCAAAGAGGTATCTACATATAAATAATAATCATAATAAATCTGCCCTGACAATCAGTAGCCTAGTTGAAGGCCTTTGAATGATTGTTCTTCTACAGTCAGTCCAGTTTTATTGGACATTTAGAATCTAATTCTTCAGACCCTTCTAAAACAAACCATCGAGATTAAAACGACATTATCGAGAGTACATAAAGTGAAACATGTTAGACGTGATATACTGAAAAACGCTACGAGCCTGTCGAAGGTATATGATTTCAATATCATAATCGTATATTATAAGCCCAAATCACACATCCGCAAACCTGCAGTTTCTCTCATCGATCCAGACAACAGCATAGTAGGCTCATTCCCAACAACAGCTAGAACTCGGCTTTCACTTAGTCGATAAGAAAACTAGTCCAGATTTTCAAAATGAAATTCCTTACGGTCACGATATGAAAAGGAGCCGTAACCAATGAGGAGACATCTGAGACGCCGATTTTATGAGTGCGATGCTCTTTGCACCAGACACCTACAGCAATTCGACCCATAATAGGCGAGGAGTTCGACGATATTAGCGTAGTACTGTAATGGTGAACTGCTCGAGTTCAATTATGGATATGATTAGAGCTTACCTTTTACTGATAGAAATCAGGCACACAGTACTAAATTCTCCTATACTTCCGAGAACATGTTACCAATGCAGATAAGTACATTGCGAACGACCTTTCAAATAAGTACATATATATAAGAGCAGTAAGGCAGAGGCACAGCCGAAGTCGAAGTGAAAACGCAATTTTCACACAATTAAATCGTGACACAACAGATCGAATGGTTTAGAGAAATCTAAGAGAAGCAAAACTGTAATAACTTCACTCTCAAAGCCGAAAAGAATATAATCTGCGATTTTAAGTAATGCTGCAGTTGTGCTATGACCTATTTTAAACTTCATACGAGAAATAATTTGATTTCTTGGTCAAGGATTTCAAACACCTATGAAAGTACTGGCAAGATACTGATAGGACTGAAGTCTTTAGGATCGAATAAGTGAGTGGATTTTTTATGAACCGGCAAGGGTCTTATCACAGATATCTAAATCTGTAATTGGAACACAACTAAATCGGAAAGAGTTTAAAATGTTTGGCTCCCGACTCGGCAAATGCTGAGAACTATTCGAAATTAAGGAAAAAATTAGGAGAAATTGATGTTAAGTATAAGAAATAGTCGCCAACAGTAAAAACTTAACACGTTCCTTAGCAGGAATTTATCAGCTAGATTGGTAAGCAGGTAAGCAGTTTCCAGTGTAAGAAATTAAAATATGGTTAATTGATCGGGGATTTAATAGCCCTGGCGGCAGGATTTTCTGTGTAACTTCTCGTCACTAGTCCAGGCCAGAGGCTTATGACAAAGAGGAATCTATCTAAATTTGCTCTGACAATCAGTCGGCCGTGAAGGATACTTTTGGGGAACCTAAACGCTATTGTGTGGTGTCAGATTCATAATCAGAAATTTAAATCTTCAGATACTCCAAAAAACAAGCCAACGAGAATAAAATTACATCTTCGCCAGAAGATAAAGTGAGATTGTTAGGGAAATAGGGAAACACTACGATTCTGTTATTGATTGTTGAGCTGATATTGATTTTAATATCATAATCGTCCTATTTCTGATCTAATAAAAATAATGAAGAAACAGTGTCTCGAATAAGGAGACAAAATCCTTAACAAAATGATTGAAAATTAGACCAGATCCCTGCAGGTCATTTCTAGGCGACATTTCACATTCAACATTTGTCGACTAAAAGAAAAACCCTTCCATTTAGACAAAAAAAAATCCCAAAAAGTAGTCTGGAGAGTCGAGTCAATACGTTTGGGAATTTTGACAATTTGAATTGTGGGAATTTGAATTTCAGTGTCGTACTTAACCTTAGTCAAAGCAATGAGAGCATCGTTCCTGATTTGATATTAGTGCCTGGAAGGGTATACCCGAAGTGACTTATTATTACCTGAGATGCACAGGGAACAATATCTATCTGTTTCTTAAAGAGGTTGAAATTCACCTAGAAAAATTCCCGGAGAGAAGAGAGGAAAGGAGATGGCGAAAAATGTTAATAGTTTTGCTATGACTTTGATAGCAATGGCGCAATGAGTCGATCTTAGGCATCATTATTTTGTCACAAATGAAGAGTCTGAGAAGAATCTCATCGAGAAGATATAATTCGCTAAGAATTCCCTATGAATTATGATGGCAGAAGAATTAGGTAGAGAAGAATTATTTAATAAGAATGAAAAAAGGTAGTGGGTCTAGCCATTAATCGGCCGAGAACAAACCAAAAAAAATATTGGGCACAGAGACGATGCTTTAAATTGCTTTACGCGCTAGTTACTTGTGAAATTACAAACCAACGATTTTTATCTGGAAGATAAAACTGGTTTGGTAACAGTACGGTCAATAGACGCTAGGAAACGCAGGCTTTTACGTTCTTATTATCTAGCCTATTTTTAATTTGTTTGAGGCAAATTAAGGCCTTTCATTTATAGCGTTAGAAAATCGGAAATTAGAAATCATTCACTTTTGATTCCAAATCATACGAAGCATGAGAGCCTGAGCTTGTTTACTAGCACTAACAAGCAACGGCTTGTTGTCCCAACGCTATTATCTGCATTTCAAATGCGCTATTGCGCCTTCTGCACTATCATAGAAAGTCCACATCGATGAATGGGAGAATAAAGAACTTGCTTCGGAAATAACTCCGAGCAGAAGAACATGAAAGGACTGAGTATTTAAAATAAATAGTAAGACAAAGTTCTTGAAAGCCCCTTATGGGCTTCATAAAATGATTTTAAAATTCTTTATTTAAAAAATTACGCTTCAGTGCATCCTCCATATTGTAAACGGATATGAAACTGAATTTGAATAGCTTACCCATAACTTGTACTTCGAGAGCACCTCGAGCACTATAGCCGACGGCATTTTTAGCCACACAGGTGTACGTTGCTTGATCCGATGTCCGTTCAACATTTTCAATGATCAACGTTCCATTTGGAAAGACCTTTTGCTTCCGATTAATGGGTAAAGCTCGATTATCTAAAAAGAAATCGGTTAAATAAAATGAATGGAGAAATCAAATCTAGTGACACGAACCTCTTTCCCAAACGATACTTTCAATTGGATATCCTGCAACCGGACACGTAACAATTAACGTTTCCCCAGCAACAATCGCTTTCTTCTCCATCGGCCGAATATACGGTGTCCCATGTACGTTTAATTTCGCTGAATGTTCGGCCATACCAACCTTACTACTCGCTATGCACTTATACAAACCGCCATCTTTCGTTTCAATTTTCGTAATATTTAAGTAGGAAACGACGTCACCGTTCACCGTAACGTACTGTCCCACTTGATACCGTTCGCTGTTCGTAATCTTCTTGCCATCCAATTCCCATGATATTTCCGGTGTCGGATTACCGCCAGCGATACATTTTAGGAAAACTGATGGACCGGGATGGAGGGTTTCTTCAGGGAACGCCTGCCGAATTATTGGTGGATCAACTAAAAAATTAAAAATCCGTTTAATTTGAATATTATTTAAATTAGAATTGTTCATAAATCATACATCGTCCTCCCAATTTTAATTCAGCACTTGCTTCAGCTGATTCCTGATCATTCCGAATGAAACATTGATACATTCCCTTGTCCTCCTTCTTAACAGCTTCAATCCGTAGCACAGCATCTGAATGTCCGATCGACTTACCATCCTTCATCCATGAGATCGTTTTAATTGGATTACCGGAATATTTGCAGGTAAAAATAGCCGGACGTCCGAAATCAATTGTCTGCGTTTGTGGTTCGATCTTAGCGAACAGTGGAGCTGTTACGGTTAGTACGGTTTCAACACTTTCACCTCCCACCGAATTATTAACAACGCACAGATACTTCCCCGAATCATCGACGATCGCATCTTTGATGATCAACGTGCCGGATACTTGCTTGACGCGATCGTTCAATATAACAGCCTGTTTTCGGGTTGTTCCTTCAATGAATTTATACCATCTGCCGGGTGATGGAACGAAAAAGAGAACGGGGTTAGTACGATCCATTCGAATGGGTAGGGTTTGGCGTTAATAATCAAAAATAGATGAAGTGATGTGAGGTGGAAGGGATGATAAGCAATGGATAGGGAAGAATGGGACCTCGTTTCGGTTGGGTCTACCTATCTAACAGATTCAACCCAAATCTTACCTAAATATTGGTACTGGAAACGCCTGACCCGGACAAATACCGACAAATGGTGATCCCATGGGCACATCTTTAAATTCTATAATTTTACTAGCTATTTTCGGTTTAACTGAACCGACCGGCTCTGGATTAGAAAGTTTAATGTTAGTTAGAAGTCGGAATGGATAGAATAAGTCAGGACATGGGTCCCAGATACCCAGATTGCGTGATTTTTCATTAAATACCTGAAGTTCGGTACTGGAAACGATTGTCCCAAACATAAAATTGTTAAAACCGATCGACTTTCACCGGATACCGCCTGCAGGTGACCGCCGGATATTTTTGGTGCTACACTACCAACTGGTTCTGTTCCAGGCCAGCAGCCAGGAAAATATAGGACAATTAAATAAAGAAGTGGTAGGGATATGGATGGAGACCCTGTTACGTGGTCAGTTAGTCAACCTACCTAATCAACGGTACCGGAAACGCTTGAGCTAAACATAACAAGGCAAAATTTTGACCCGACTGCTTAACAAATGTAAAGCTTTTCGAATCCTGCGAAAATGTTGGTGCTTTTGATCCTACCGGCTCTGCGGTCCAAAGGAATATTAAAAAAAAATAATATTTCATTTATTACAAACCTGAATAGGGGGACAGGGAACGCTTGCGCTTGGCACAAAATACCAAAACTTGTGCCGACCGATTTTTCAAATGTCGAACTCTTTAGATCGGTTGAAAATGTTGGACCTTTCGCACCGACCGGTTCTAAATATGAGATTTTATATTAATTACAGATAGTTCGGTGGGGGTAAGGGTTAGGGGTACCTAGGTGATTGGTAAAAAAAGACACAAATTATCTAATCCAAGGAACCGGATACGCTTGGACCTGACAAAGTAAAGCAAAATTATTCCCGGACGATTTTTAACATTTTCTTGAGGAAATTGTTAATTTGGGTGCAGTAAAAAGTAATTTGGACAGAAAATTGATTTCAATTATATTCGTAACTTAAAGCTTTCTTTGAGCTTTTATGTTTTTGAAAAGCTTTTGTAGGAAATTTTTAGATTTGATTACAATTTCATTATTTCGATATAAAATTGATATCAAAATAAATAGAACTAAATTTTAATCAAAAGCTTTCTTTGAGCTTTTATGTTTTTAAAGAGCTTTTGTAGGAAAATTTAAAATTTGATTACAATTTCATTAATCCGATGAAAAATGGATATAAAAATAAATTAAATCAAATTTTAATTAAAAGCTTTCGATGAGCTTTGGGGACTTTAATAGAATATTTTTTGAGAAAATATGAAATTTCGGGACAGTAAAATTATTTGGATAACAAATAGATTTCAATGCCCATTAAATCATATTCTAAACTTAAAGCTCCATTCGAGCTTTTAATTTTCGAAAAGCTTTTGTTGGAAAATTTTAGATAAAGAATTTCTCTAACCTTATCAGAGGGACTGGGAACGCCTGCGCTTGACACAAAAGTCCAAAATGATCACCAATTTTTCGTTTAAATGTAAAACTTGATGAGTCAGATGAAAATGTTGGAGCTTTTGATCCAACCGGTTCTGCCAAAAATTAAAAAAAAAATTCCTCTACCTGATTATTGGGACCGGGAACGCTTGTGCTTGACACAAAAGTCCAAAGCTATCGCCGATTTTTCGCTTAAACGATATACTCGTTGAATCGGTTGAAAATGTTGGAGCTTTAGCGCCAACCGGTTCTGTTTCTCGTGGCCCCAGCAAAAATTAAAAACGGGAATTAAAAATCAGGGGGGGGTTTTTTCTTAAAACGATAAAACCCATACCTGAATAATGGAACCGGATACCCTTGCGCCAGACACAAGAGACCAAAGTCTTGTCGTATCGTACGGGTGTACGAAGATATTTTCGAATCGGTGGAAAATGTTGGACCTTTCGCACTAACCGGTTCTGTATCGAAGGGAGACAAATATATAGACAAGATTTAAAGAACTTCTAAGATTTTATAAAAATAACTAAGGCCTTCTAAATCTAAATTACAATCCTAAGTTCTTAAAATCATTTTTTTTATCCCGATTGATTTTGTAAATAAATATTTACCTGATCAACGGTACGGGGAAAGCTTGCGCCTGACATAGTAAAGCGAAGTTATCACCCGAACGTTGTATAAACGTTGCGCTTTTTGCATTACTTGAAAACGTTGGGGCTTTTGCTCCGACTGGCTCTGATTTATTATAAGTAAAACATTAATTTTAATTCTTTATTACGAAAACTGCCGAACTGAATGTTGGGATAGCACGACTGATTCTAGGTTGCGAAGCTACGGCCAATGGTTTTCGTCTTGGTCATTATGACTGTTATGGTTCCTAATAATCACCAGGCTACGAAGACAAAGCTAAAGACAAATACTTGGGCGTTTTTCTCGATTAAATTGGAACCAACGCCTAAATAAAATAGCAAACAAGGTTCTTTTTGGCTCTATAGACCTACCGGAGACTCTGTGGCAGAACATGGAGCCCAAATCCAAAAATTAAATATTTCGGAAAAGTTGCAATTTATCTAAGGAAAATTCAAAATTCGTAAAGTCTCGCACCGAGAAATTTGAATATCGGACATCGCGACATTTGATCCGGATTTCCCGATAATTTTCTTCGGATCCAAAAAAATGTAATGATGCAGGAAAATTATAAATTAGTCGAGGAAAAATACAAAAATTACAAAACTAAACTTTTCGTATAAAAGCTCTCTAAAAACTTAAAAGCTCCCAGAAAGCTTTATTTTCCGAACCATATCTCTTACGTTTTAAAATCTATTTTCCATCCAAATAACGATCTTTTAACGAAATTTCCAATTTCCCAAAAAAAAGCTTCAAAAATCTCGAAAGCTCATTGAAAGCTTAAAATTAAAATGTCATTTTATATAATTTGGAATCGAATTTTTATCCGATTCATTGAAATTAAATGAAATGTAGAATTTTCGCAGAAAGCTTGTCCGCACTATTAAAAGCACAATGAAAGCTCTAAGTTTCGAAGTTAATTTTTTTCGTCTAAAAATCTATTTTCTGTCCAGATAACGGCCCTCTACCGAAATTTCAATTTTTTCCAAAATAATGCTTTAAAAATCTCCAATGCTCAGGCTGGGAATTTACCTGATCAATGGCACTGGAAATGCCTGCGCCTGGCATAACAGCGCAAAATTATCGAACGTTCTCTGTACGAATGATGATGTTTTCGATGCGCTTGAGAATGTTGGAGCTTTCGCTCCAACCGGTTCTGCCACCAAAAAAAAAATCAATTAATTCCGTAAAAGAAAAGCCGGATTGTTGGGATTTAGGTTATGTCGGGATTTAAGGACCCCCTGAACCAAAATAAACCTACCGAATTAATGGAACCGGAAACGCTTGAGCTTGACATAATAAAGCGAAACTAGATCGTTCCGGTCTCACAAATATACTGCCTTTCGAATCGGTAGAAAATGTTGGGGCTTTAGCTCCGACGGGCTCTATCAAATAGATTTTTTTTAATTTAATTCGATAAAAAAGAAGTCTGAATGTTGGGTATAGGGTGGAATAAACCTTAAATAAATTTTAATACCTTGAAATTGGAACTGGATAGGCTTGCGCTTGACATAGTAACGCTACCACTGAACCCCGTTCCCATATTACCGTAAAACGGGATGCATCACCGCTAGTAAAAGCGGGCCTCTTAAATCCGACTGGTTCTGTAGATAGAAGGAACCGTTAACAGATAACATCGGAATTTAAATAATTTATATGCCTGAATTTGGGATCGGAAAGGATAGCGGGGATCCTCAACCCCAAATACCTTATAATCGGAACTGGAAACGCTTGAGCTTGACATGTTAAGGCAATACTCTGTCCGACACCACCTCGAATCCCTAGAGTAATAGCTTCGGATGTAAAAGACGGTCCTTTGGAACCGACCGGTTCTACATTAAATCGAGGAATAAATTAATTAAAATTTTAAAAGATTAGGGAACCTGAATGTTGGAATTGTTTTAGGGAGGGACCCCCTTTTAACGTAAAAATTTTGTTACCTGATTTTAGGAACAGGAAAAGCTTGCGCTTGACATGTTAAAGCAACGGTTGAATTTTCAACGGTTCGAATTAAATTAATAGCCTCATTTGTGAATGATGGAGCCTTAGACCCTACAGGTTCTAGATAAAATAATGACGAATGAATAAATATTTCAATTTAAATGAATGTTGGAATGGGACGCTGAACTTTGCGTGACTACTTAACTTGACCTCTTTCACGGTACTACAACGTCCCCCAACTGAAAGTTATCACGATATTCGGGTCAGTCATGCGCTACCAAATACCACTTTCCCTGGGTAACCTTAACCATCCCCCATGACATTTTCATTCATCTCACTTATCTAACTCAACAAGTATTGGGTTGATTCATAAAATAAATGAAAGTAAGAGTGCAAGGAACTCGATACAGTCATGCGTATATTCCCCGAACAGCTGTTCACCACATGTTCCTCTCTTTCATGGATTTATGAATGAACGTTTCAGAGATAAGGGTATGGGTATGTCGATATCGGTAACCATGGTAATTAAAAACACGTGCTGTATCAATGTATTGGTTTCGGATGGATTCGGCGTATTCGCCAGAGGGATTCACAGCGTCGAAGCAGAAATTTCATCGACATAATGTGAGAGAATTGGAATGAGAACGATATATGGATGGGGTAGTGAGTCGGGTGAATGATTTTGGGTACCAACCGAAATATTGGAACCGGGTATGCTTGTGCCGGACACAACATTGTCAACGAATTGTTTTGACGCCGTTCAATCTTTGAGTACCGATCATCGCCCGGTAATGTTGGCGCTTTCGCACCAACTGGCTCTGTAGAATGAATATTTAACGTTTAGAAAGAAACCAACCAACCTGAATGCTGGAACGGGATACGCTTGAGCAGGACAAAATAAAGGAAACGTTTGCTTATCGGATCGTTCAATCCAGGATCGTCGTTGATCATTTGATATCAAAGTCGGACCTTTCGCGCCGACTGGTTCTAGATTGGATGAGACGGTCGTACGTAATTAATTTTTAAGAAAGATTGGGTAGCCTTTGTTGGGATTTGGAACCCGTACCCGGGAAATGTCTCTTACCGAAAAACCGGTGCTGGATAACCCTGTGCCGGACAGAGAATTGTTAACGGTAATCCTTCCTTATGTTCTATACCTGACCACTTTACATTACTCGACAACGTTGGAGATTTAGCTCCAACCGGTTCTGTTTGGATAAAAAAAAAATCATAACCAACTGATATTCGAGTCCGATTCTCTCCAATTGAATGTTGGGATAGGTTGGCTTACCGAAAATTTGGTGCCGGATAACCCTGCGCCGGACATAGAATAACCAGCGAATTGCCACTTTTCCGTTCAATTCCAGACCATTTAATATCGCTGGATAGAGTTGGAGATTTTGCTCCAACCGGTTCTGTTTAAATAGGAAAATAGATAGGACGTCTTAACCACATGATTTAAGACCACTGAATGTTGGGACAGGGAAATTTACCTAAAATTTGGTGCCGGAAATCCTTGTGCCGGACATAATAAAGAGACGGTCTGTTGAGCATCGATAAACAACGGTTTCGAAATTAAGCTAGGCATTCGGGGAGCTGTACTCGAAACCGGTTCTATATAAATTATAAAATTAAAGCCTCAAAATTCAACAAATTAAATTATTGGAATCCGACGAAAGCCTGAATGCTGAGCAGGGGATTTTAAACCGAAATTTTAATTAAAAAATTACCGAAACACCGGTGCTGGAAATCCTTGAGCCGGACAAAGTAAAGAGATTTCCGAACCGGACAGCATACTGTACGGTTTCGACATAATCGATGGGATCCGGGGCGCCGTACTAGAAACCGGTTCTGCAGAAATAAAAATTAAATTAACCCGAGAATTCTATTAATTCGGGAATGTTGGGATAGGGTTTCCGAAAGCTTCGTCTATTTCAAATAAAAAAATAAAACTCTGTAACCATTACCGGAAGCTTGGAGCCGGAAATCCTTGAGCTGGACATAAAATTGATGTAGCAAAACCCTTATCAATGATATTCGGCTTGTAGGTAAGGGAATGAATTTTCGGAGCCGTACTGGAGACCGGTTCTAGAAATTTAAAACGGAGTCATTTTTAAAGGTCACTCATTTCTCCTGTAATGTTGGGATAAGGTCACTGAAAGGTCAGACTGTGTAATTACCTGAAAACGGGAGCTGGAAACCCTTGGGCCGGACATAAAATCGATACTGTTGATTTGTGTTCGATTTGTATCGGACGGGCACTAACCGGTGGGACTTTAGGTGGTGTACTCGACACCGGTTCTAGATTATTTAACATTTTACTTATCAAATAACGGTCATTTAGTTTACTTGTTGGGATAGGATACTCATTGTGGACTAAGCGCAACTAACCTGAAATTTGGTACGGGATAAGCTTGTGCTGGACATTTAATAGCGAGCGTACGATTATTGCCAACAATATCAACAGCATACTTAAGCGGTATGGGAATCTTTGGAGCTGTGCCGCTCATTGGCTCTTCAAAAAGCAAATTATAGATGTTAGGGCAATCAAGTAGTAAAAAAGCGTAATTGAATGTTGGGATATAGGCACGTTTAATAATTAATTTAATTACCTAAAAATTGGAACAGGATAAGCCTGTGCCGGGCACAGTAAAGTTAGCACAGAATTTGTAGCTGACTGAAATGACCGGCTTGTATCTACTGTCGGAAATTTGGGTAGAACACTACCAACCGGTTCTGAAAATTTAATCAAATTAAAGCAATTCGAATTTATAAAAAAGAGAATGTTGGGATAAGGGTCTGGTTAGGAACGGGAACCGGGTGGGTTGGTTTCGAATGTCTCCTTACCGAAACATTGGAACTGGATACGATTGTGCCGGACACAATAAACTGAACGATTTCCCATATGACGTACGAACAATATTCAATTCATCGGCAGCATTAAATTTGGGACTAACGGTTCCGACCGGTTCTATGCAGAATAAAGAGAAACAGGGGGTTAGTTTTCGATAGGAAATTGCCTGAATGCTGGGATTAACTTATTTCGAACGGGAGAATTAATCTAACCTATAAGCTGGTACTGGATACGATTGAGCAGGACAAACCAAGCTGACGCTATCCCCGAATGTTGATCGAGCATTTGTTAACGTATCGCTAACACTGACTTTCGGACCAACGCTTCCAACCGGTTCTGTAGATTAATTATTAAAAGCAAAACAGGGTTTAGGTTCATATAAGAAATTTCTTCGATGCCTGAATGATTGGGAATGGGATTGGAATTATACCTGAACGCAGGAACTGGATACGATTGAGCTGGACATACTAAACTAATACTGTTACCCCGACCGGTTCTAGCTTTCGTTAATTCATTGTCAACACCAACTTTTGGACCGACACTACCAACCGGTTCTAGAATAATAGAGAATACCGAACCTGAATGCTGGCTGGGGATCTTAGTTTTAATTTTTATTTCACATACCGTGACGCTGGCATCGGATACCCTTGCGCCGGACACAAAATATCGGTTATCTGTCTCATTTCGATGTTAGAAATCCGAGATTTATCAGCGATATTGACTTTAGGTGCAACGCTACCAACCGGTTCTGCAGGGGAAAAAGTTTTCATTTGAGATTTAAAAAAACTGGAGAACCTGAATGTTGGTTGGGATAATGGGACCGGTCGAGCTTATTTCCTTACCTAAAACATTCGAACCAAATGATGAATATCCTAAACTTAAAAGCTTTGATTGAGTTTTTAAGCTTTTATAGAGCTTTTTTCCGAAATATTTTGGGTTTCGTTGCAGTTAAATTATTTAGATGAAATCGGTTTCAATACGAAACAAATTTTATCCTAAACTTAAAGCTTTCTTCCAGTTTTTAAGCTTTTATAGAGCTTTTCAAGGAAAATTTCAGATTTAGGAAAAATGTCAATATTTCATATTTCAAAATATCCAAAATTGAACTCTAATTAAAAGCTCTCAGTGAGCTTTAATGATTTTTGTACGAAAATTTGAAATTCCTTGTCAAATAAATTCATTAAAAGGCCAATAGAGACTACAATTTGTAGAAAATTGTATCGAAACCTTTGAGCTTTTTTAAAGCTTATAAGTTTTAACAGAGCTTTTTCGGAATATTTTCTAGAAATTTGACAATTTTAGAAAAATCCCAGGAATTGAAAAATTCGGAAAATTTCAGATCAATTTTTAATTTAAGTATTTCATTAGAAAATTTGACCTAATTTGGGTGAACCAGGATAGAAGATGAGCTAAACTAAAAACTAATTTCAGGGATTTGAGATAATAAATTATTTGAGCGATTTACTAGGCCTCCTTCGGAACATTGATTACTTTCCGATACATTCTCTGTCATAAATCAAAATGAATTAAGAAAAGTTGGCCTAATTAGGCCAAAATTAGCCTACTAATGGAAAAACTAAATACAGATACGATCGTGCCGGACAGAATAGATTTAAAACCGTGCCCCCGGACTAACGCTGCCCACCGGGGGCCATAAATGTTGGGATTTGGTTATTTAACATACCGTGACGCTGGCATCGGATACCCTTGTGCCGGACATAAAATACTAGTCGAATTTCCAAAACGAATGGTGGCGATATTACCTTTATCCCCGATATTAACTTTCGGGGCAACGCTTCCAACTGGTTCTAAATTAAATACAGGAGAAATGGATTTATTTCCCGACTGCCTAACGTAGAGAATGTTGGGATAAAGGGAACAGAGTCCTTAATGGATTATTTAAATTACATACCGAACAACCGGCGTTGGATATCCTTGAGCTGGGCATAAGATAGTTGTTGAATGGCCAGCGGTTATAGTATCGACCAAAAATTTATCTTTAACATTTAGACGAGGGGCAACGCTTCCAACAGGTTCTGAAGGAGAGAATAGGGAAATTATAAGTAACGATGTGGGTTAAGATTGAAAAGAAAAATGTTGGGATAGAGTTTGAGGTAGCTGCCTTACCGGAAAATTGGTACCGGATATGATTGTGCCGGACAAAATATATTTAAATGATTATTCGCTTTGGTTCGCAGAACCTTAAATTCTTCTCCTGCCGTTATTTTTGGACTGACACTACCAACTGGTTCTGGAGATGAAATAGAAATTTAATGATTTTGATTGGGGTGGCTTTTAGGAGGAGCCTGAATGTTGGTGGAGCCTTACCGAAAAATGGGTACCGGATACGATTGGGCCGGACAAAATAAATTAATATTCGTACGGAATTTTCCACGGACCGTTTTCAATTCTTCACCGTCAATTTTCGGTGGAACGCTACTAACCGGTTCTATAGGGGGATTTCAAATAAATTAAATTTTAATATTTTGAAATCGGGATGAATGTTAGGATGGAGTTCCCTATCTTTCCTATTTTTAAGGATTTTTACCTAAATAATGGTACCGGATATGCTTGAGCCGGACACATAAATGTTAGATTGGTACGTTGCCGACCAGTTACAACGATGATATTTTCACCGGACGTTATTTTTGGTCCAACACTTCCAACCGGTTCTGTTAATATTAAAAGAAGCTTTGTTAAGGGACTACTCGGAAGATACTTACCTGATGGAATTCAGAGCCGAAAAAAAAATCATGATAACGGATAAAAGCCCCAACAAATAGACCAAGTCAATCCAGCAATTTCATTTAATTAATTTTAATTTAATTTATAATTTAATTGGAATTTTGTGCCTTTTTTTATTAATTTAAATATAATCACGCAACAGGGTACCCTATCCCAACATTCAGGCATATAAAACAAATGAACGTTGCAATCCTTTGATGAGACATCCGGTCTATCCGGGTATCTTTTAATCTGGCTGCGGTTAAGCTGAGCCGATTTAAAACTCATCAAAGCATTACAAGTTAAATGAAATTAATTTTCTATACAATTATTTGATTAATTCTAGAATAAAATTGGTAGCAATTCGTTAGATAAAAACAATTATCAATTGTCACGTCCGTGACATTCTACGAATTTCTACCTATTTTATTTACTTAATTTTAATATTTATTAAGAATTGATTTCTTTTTATTTTATTTTTTAAATATAAGAAAACATTGTAACTTAATTATTAAGTGATTAATGAATTTTTAATTATTTAATTATAATTTACAACAAGAATTGAATTTATAAAATTGATTAATTTTTTTTTATTTTATGTGACAATTAGTAACTTATCCGCAAGAATGAATTTATAATATTTAATTATAATTAAAATGAAGTATTGTAATTATAGTATTAGATTATTTATAATTAATTATAAATCGGCCATTCCATTAATTCGAGTTTTAATAATTTTGTAGCCGATGCATGGAATATGCAATATTTTTAAGTCTCGAAATTTTCCATTAAATAAAAATAATAATTTCTACATTAATTCAAATTATAAAAGAAAAGAATCGGTGTAGGATCCAGGAATCGAATCATTATAATTTTGATGGATAAATCTATCATTTAACTCACACACCACAAAGCCTATAAAATTCTAGTACAGGCAGGGGGAGTCATCATTCTATGTGCTATGAAAATTTGGCTTTTTTTTTGGAAAAAACTCATCCAAAATACATTTAGATGTAAAGTTTTAAAAAGAGGCTGTCGTAAACTATTAGAAACTCCATTATTTCTGGAGTTAGATTCCTCAAATTTGGCACAGATGATCTTAAAAGATCTGCGTGCGGATTTTAATATTGATTCTCATCATAATTGATGCAGCCTAATTACCAAAAATCATTTTAAATGATAGATCTGAGCCAGAACTATGACTTTTGTTGATAAAAGAGCAATTTTGGATTTTTGACAAAAGCCGTGGATTATAGGTTAGGTACACTGTTCATTTTTAAGGCCATTTTTCAAAAATGCACCTAGGAGTCTGAAATTTTGCATAGGGATACCTAATATAATCCCAGAATGATTGCCAATAATTTGGGCATTCCTTTTCGTAAGATTATTATAAGAAAAAAAATGTCATTTACATACCGTCGAGCTTTAAGGAATAGGTTAACGAAAGCTATTAGGAAGTCAGGCATTTCTGTATGAAGAGTCATGAAATTTAACCCAGATATTCCGGAGGGATGTACCTTCCGATCCTTATACATTTTATTACTTCTTACTTAAGAAATTACGAGATATTTAATTAGGAATTGATGGTGGAAATTGGCAGGAGTTTAATAGGGAGCTGCATTGCAGCTGTTCGTAAATCATAATGCATTAGTGAAGATAGCCAATCTATGTATATTATGCAATTGGTCAAACTGACTTACCTATATGCCTTTAGATACTTACGATATATTCCCTTTTTATGGTAAATAAATGGCATACTGCACATAGCAATATAACTCAAGCTTTGTCATTTGGAACTGTCGTAAGACTATTGAGACTTTCCTTTAAATTTATCTTCTTCATTTCTATATCGAGTTAGGACAACAGATATTGTTTAAAAAAAAAGCTATGCCGCCTAGCACTTCTATAAAATATTCCATAAATTTGTCCTGTTCTCAGCCTGCGCTTAAATATGGGAACGAGAATTCGGAGACTTTAAATAAAGCTTAGAAAAAAAGTTCTCAGATAGAACTTGTTGAATAAATGCCTCCTGTGGGTACATATACTTGGTATACAAACGGTGACTATATTGTCAGAGTAACTGGAGCAATAAAATAGAAGCAGGTCCTCCTGAATGAATCCAATCCAAATTATGAATATTTTGATATTTCAAATAGATCTTTTAACCATTAATTCTTTGAATGAGCATATAGGCTAGGAAGAAGGGCTATGATCCACGTGCTTATGTATGCGCTTTCATGAGACATAATTTTAATACCATAGCTCTGAATTCTGTGGGATATCTAGATTATCTAGGGAAGAGTGGATTTAAAAATGGATCGATAAGAAAGTTCCAAAAGCTCATCGTGAGCTTTTAATTAAAATATTATTTTATTCATCATCAAATCTACTTTATCTCCCAATAAATAACCTTAAATGAAATCGGAAACCTCCGTTAAAAAGCTCCGTGGAAATTTGAAAACTCCACGAAAGCCTTAATGAATTGAATTGAATTGAAGATGCATTATCATGAAGGCATCCATAGATCTTGTTTCTCGAAAAATTCATCTATCCGCCTGGTTGAAAAAAATATAAAACGGAGAGCTTTCGCGATTTTTTAAGCATTTTTTTTTTTGGAAAATTGGGAATTTCGTGGAAGGACCGATATTTGGATGAAAAATAGATTTTAAAACGTCAAATATAAAGTTCAAAACTTAGAGCTTGCCTTGAGCTTACAACGAATTGAGAAAGCTTTTAGCGAAAATTTCGTATTGTTTCTAAATTTAATGAATATTCGATTCCAAATTATATAAAATGACATTTTTATTATAAGCTTTCAATGAGCTTTCGAGATTTTTAAAGCTTTATTTTGGAAAAAGCTGAAATTTCGCTAGAGGGCCGTTATCTGGATAGAAAATAGATTTTTAAACGTAAAAAATTAAATTCGAAACGTAGAGCTTCCGTTGCGATTTTAATAGTTTGGACAAGCTTTCTGCGAAAATTCCTTACTTCATTTAAATTTAATGAATCGAATAAAAATTAGATTTCAAATTACATAAAAAGACATTTTAATTTTAAGCTTTCAATGAGCTTTCGAAATTTTCAAAGCGTTATTTTGGAAAAAGTTGAAATTTTGTTAAAGGATCGTTATCGGGATAGAAAATAGACTTTTGAACGTAAAAAATTAAGTTCGAAACTTAGAGCTTTCGTTGCGCTTTTAATAGTTTGGATAAGCTTTAAGCGAAAATTCCATATTTCGTTTAGATTTAATGAATCGGATAAAAATTCAATTCCAAATTATATAAAATGGCATTTCAATTTAAAGCTTTCAACGAGCGTTAGAGATTTTTAACGCTTTATTTGGGAAAAAAATTGACATTTTATTAAACGATAGTTATCTGAATAGAAAATATATTTTTAAAACGTAAAAAAATAAGTTCGAAACCTAGAGCTTTTATTAAGTTTTTAATAGTTTGGATAAACCTTCTGCGAAAACTCCATAGTTCAATTAATTTAAATGAATCGGTTGAAATTTCTATTCGAAATTATATAAATTGACATTTTAATTTTAAACTTTCAACGAGCTTTCGAGATTTTTGAAGTATTCTTTTTGGAAAATTTGAAATTCCCTTAAAGGATCGTTATTTGGATAGAAAATAGATTTTAAAACGTTAAAAATAAGGTTCGGAAAATAAAGCTTTCTGGGAGCTTTTAATTTTTTGCAGAGCTTTTCTTCGAAAAGTTTAGTTTTGACATTTTTCTATTTTTCCTCAACTAATTTATAAACTTCCTGCATCATTACATTTTCTTGGATCCGAAGAAAATTATCGAGAAATCTGAATCAAATGTCGCGATGTTCGATATTCAAAATATATTAAAATTTTTGAATTTTTATTTAACTGTCAGATCAACTTTCTCTCTTCCTTGATCTGACATTTTGGAAGGAAATGAGATATGATTCGGACTTAAGATAGGTCTATCTAACTTTTAAAACAATATCTAGAATTAAAACATTTATAAAAATTAGTTAATTTAATTAAAAACCATCAAAATTGCAATATTTCATTCATATATTTGATTTTTTATTTCTTACGACAAATTAATGGAATGGCCGATTCAATTTCAACATTGATTTTATTAATTGATTTATCATTGAATTTTTTATAGCGTAAAACAAGATATTTTCGTGCAGGACGTTACATCCGAATCCGGACTAACATTTATGTAACGGTGTCTCCTCTTATATTCGGCCTTTCCATTCTCCTTACATATCTGTTCATATCTGTACGTATTTGTACATAGATATTATGAAATATAATAAATGAAGCTGCAAGGGTGTAAGATAAAGAGGGATGAGTGCTCTTATTTCCTCTTATACACACCAAAGCATATTAATTTTTATCAACAAAAAATTGTCATATTATGGAGCTTTTAAAAGCTTGACAAGAAAAACATGCCTGCCGATAAAAATGTTAGGAGTATGAGGCCATCGAGATAATAAAAGTAAACTACTTAAAGCCATTAAATCATCCAACGACAATAATCTTCTCTTCCTTTTAAGAAAAGCCAAATTTCCATTTAATGAAAATTTAAGGGTGAGAAGTTGGATGGATTGATTCCATCCCGTTCGGGAAAAAGTTCAATAATAAATCAACAAATAATTTTTTAAGCATTTTATTAGCAAAATATATTTTTCTTAAATAGATATTTAAATTCAAAATAATGTCTACTTACCCGTAATGACCAACCGTCCTTTCGTTGCGCTCAATCTTGTCTCACCGGTTAACCGATGTTTCGTCCGGCACTGATAGCTTTTGTAACCGTCTTCTGGGCCGACTTCACGAATGTGTAGCTCACCGGATGGTAAGACGAGATATTTTCCATCTTAAGTTGGTTAGAAGAAAATTTAACGGTTAATAAATCTGTTCGGGTTATTTGATGGTTCGGTGTACTGTCAAAATTGTCTCATGCATTATACAAGTACAACCGAACAATCAGAAAAAATTTATATAAGCATGCCATCTATCGGGGCCTTGCACATCTATTTTTTGACAGAACGATTTAAAACGTCAAATTTTTCAAAATTAATTAAGCATGTCAATGTACAAACCCCCATTTTAAATTGTTGTATAATATTTGGAAGAAGGATTTTCCTCATATTAGGATAAGGTAGACCGGACAGGTCTATGGTTGAAATTGGAGGTGAAAAAGGATGTAAGGATGAGGATTACAAAATTAAAACATAATCAAGTTAAGCCCCAAAAGAGATTTCCGTACCAAAATTTGAATTGGCCAATGAATTTTCACTGGCATATATTTCCTCGCTATCACTATCTTCCTCCTGTATCCATGACGCTACCTGCACAAAATCGGACACAAAACTTGGAATGTGACATTTCAATATTCCGGTATTACCGCGCAGTACATGCTCGTCCATAACATTCACCGAGTAACTTTGTGGAACGACTGAAATTAGAACAGATGGGAAATTAGGGATATCAATGAATTTTAGTAAGTTGGTAGGAAGGACAGTCGTTCCATTTTATTAGAATGTTTGGATTTGGATGTGGCGGGAAAGCGCATACCCGCCAAATTGGGTCTTACTGTTCCGAACAGACAGATTTCAGGATACGCTATTTACGAAATATGATTAAAGAAAAGTGTATTGATCCTTAATTCGTCCTGTTAGAGGTTATACGTTAAGAGGATAAGGATATACAATCTCTAATAATAGAAAATAAAGTTTATGGACCTCCAACCTCCCCGTTTCTATCGTCCTAATCAAACAAACCATCCATACGATTACATTTTTTTATTTCATTATTGCAGTAAAATCTCTACACATTCATTCTTGGCATCGAGAACAAAAAGGATTCTGTTCGATGGCCGGATCCAAATATGGATGGGATGGGGGGCGGGACCGGGACCGGGGATAAGTTAAGTACAAAGGATATATACCAATTACCCGTATTTGTATTTCGATAATATTGTCCACCATTTGTATCAATCCATTCAATGATTTCCACATGATCGGACACAAATGACGGTATATTACATTTTAATATGGCCGCATTCCCCTTTATTACGTATTCATCGTATACTTGGGATTCGTAAAATTGACTAACAACTAACCGGACCAAGAATAAAATAATAAAAGAAATTTTTTTTATTGATTTATGATTAGTTTTTCTATTTGTTACTATCGGAAGTAATAATGGGAATTGATTCCAAAAAAAAAAAACCGGCCGGATCCAGGGTCTGGATCCAGATGTAATCCAGACGTAGATTCTATAGGGACCCAGATAAATAAATAAAAGAAATCAATGATGCCCTAAACAGTCCAATTCAATCCTGAACTATTCGAAGGTATAGGTCCAGTCATGTCTTCTTACTCAGGATACTCACAAAAATATGTTTCAAGGATTTAAGTGGAAATAAGATACTCTGAACCCATATCTGATCATCACTAGATTACGGTCAGGATAACGCAGATTCTATCTATACCCAATATTAATGTTAAGAATTCATAGTTATGAGTGCTTACTCCTCACCTATGGCATGGCCGGAAAAAAATGGTATGGAAAAACCACTTCAAAATTGATAGACATAACACACAAGTTCTGCAGAAGAGTACAAAAGAATGGCTATTGTGGAATGTCTACATAAAAGCCATTCAGGAGCAGGAATCCTTAAGATTCTCCCTGAGAACTGGAAGTGCTACGAGAGTCTTTATTTACGAAAAAAAAATTTATTGAGAGATTTAACTCCTTTATATTAAATTGGCGGGAGAGGATGGTACTTTTACAGCTCAGTTAATAAAAAAATGTATAGAACTACCCAAGCTATTCACAAAATATGGGGAGCTGTACTGTACAGACCTACGTACAGACCCGGACAAGTGGAAGATGGCTGAAGTAGTCATACTACTTAAGTCCCCGGAAAAGGACAAGTCAGACCCGAGGTCATATCGGCCGATATCACTGCTCCAAGTTGTTGGGAAGGTCCTGGAACGCATTATGGTGTCCAGAATGAGCATCAGGCTTGTCGATCAGGAGCCTTCGACAATATCGAATGGAAAAGAATGCTCGAAAAACTGCAGGAGATTGGCTGCAGCGAGATTGAATTATGGAAGAGCTACTTCCGGACGAGAAAAATTGTTGTGAGCAACGGAAATGCCATGATAAATGCCAATGTGACGAGAGGGTGTCCACAGGGATCAATCTATGGTCCTGCCATGTGGAACCTGATCTTCAACGACCTGCTCGTGGTCCTAAGAAGGGTCGATGCAAAGGTGATTGCCTATGCAGACGACCTACTAATTTTTGTAGAAGGCAACACTAGAAGTGCGTTGGAAAGAACAGGTACTGACTACCTGAGATACGTCGCAGCGTGGGGCGAATACGCCGGTGTAAGCATCTCGGAGCGTAAAACAGAGAGTTCGGCTCGGTACATCGTCCGTTAGGTACACCAAAGTGGTCAAGTACCTGGGTGTCTCGATGGCCGAGCGTATGAACTTCGGCGTCCATATTACGCGATGGCAAGGTGGTCACTGTGGCTGGAACCTTGAGGAGGGTTCTAAGAAAAGACTGGGGGCTGAAGTCAAGGGGGCTGACAATGGACTCATCGTACCATGCGCTACATATGGCGCATGTGCATGGGGAGACACCCTGCGAAATGCCACCGCCCGCCAGAAACTCAACAGCTGCCAGAGAGTTGTGCTCCTGGCCTGCCTACGAGTCTACAGAACTGTCTCAACAGAGGCAATGCAGGTCCTGATGGGCTGCTTCCCATGGGACCTGGAAGTCGAGGGCAGAAATATGCTCACAAGAAGCAGGGTCGGAGCCCCGGCATTACCGACCGATCGGGTCACCAGTCTTGAAGGGCTTAACTAGACCCAATGCAGGGACGTTGTCTGGAGAAGAATGGTTGAGGTGTGGCAAGCCCGATGGACAGAAAGCATGAAAGAAAGCATCGGACTTCAGTTGGGATATCTCCTGACCGGACACGGAAGCCTCAATGCATTCCTGCATAAGAGGACTTTGGCGACAACGCCTGAGTGTGACTGCGGAGCGCCTCAGGAAGACACAGACCACGTCATCATAGAATGTCCACTCTATGACGACGTGAGGATAGTGCTTGAGGCAGTTACGGGACCAGTTTCAGCTGGAAACTTCCCGGAGCTCGTGAATACGGCGGAAAAACGCGTGCCATTCAAAGATTCGCTATTGCTGTATTTGCAAGAAGGGCTGAAAGAGCCGGTAGAAATGGCCAGCAGTAGAACGCTGTCAAGATGAGCAGCAGTCCAATGGTTCAGGGCCATTGGATTGCGAGTCGAAGCAATTCGGCGAAAGGTCGACCAATGCCTTGAATTGGTACCACGGGATCAGGAGCCCCCGATAGAGTCAAATCTATCGGCCTGATTGGGGCATTTCATCCTGGGTACCATGGATCCCTTACCATGGTAGAGGTATAGATAGGCCACGCCGCCACCAGTCGGATACTCGGTGCCTGAACACCGGGTTAAACAGGTAGCAGTCTGCGTCACGCAGGCTGCGCGTCTGAGTTGCACATTAGCAACCTCCTATGAGCCTAGGGAATCCGTGTCTTGAAATTTTCGCATATGTAAGGCACGTTAAACACAGAGACATATCTGTACAGACCTACGAATAGAGAATTACAGAAATATCTATAACTTCTGAACGGAGTAACCAATTAAATTACCAAATTCATCAAAATTAATCGGTAGGTCTGTACACGTCTTTAAAGACATTTTTAGAGCGAAATTTCGCAGCTCTTCCCCTTTCTACAATTGATCAACATATTCTTAGAACGGTAAATATTTTGAAGGGGAAGGGGTGTAAAAACGATCGGTTGATAAATATACAAAAAGACGCGTGCAGGTCTACTGATTAATTTGATGACTTTGGTGATTTAATTGGTAGCGCCGTTCAGAAGTTATAGCTATTCCAATATTTTTGCCCACTGGTTATCCAATTTTCAGCGTTTTTTATGCCAATACATGAAGTGAAGAAATGAGAATAAACGTAAAAATCCAATTATAAAAAAAGTTAGAGAGAAAACTAGGATATGGCAAAAACCTGCTACTGCAAATCCATGGTTGCCCTCGAAAAAAACGTAAAAAGACTACTGCTCCTACTGGAACTTCTACAGATCCTATTATATCTATCGACTCCCCATCCTATTCTCCTAGCGGCCAGCAGACGACCGTACGTTCGGCTCCGGATGACGGGTGTTAGGTACGATGTTACGAGAAAAGAACGTTCGTGAAATTTGGGCAATTAGAAGGGTCCTGAGAAAGGACTGGGGCCCGAAGGGAAAGGCAATGAGAACGGTCTATAATGAACTCATTGCAATAATAATGGGGAGACGTCCTGCGCAACGGTACTGCCCGGCAAAGGCTGATTGGCTTCCAGAGAGATACGTTTTCCCCTGCCTTAGAATCTGCCTGTCTGTATCCACGGAAACGATAGAAGCCTTGATGGAATGCCTCCTATGGAACCTTTTAGTGGTCGGCAGAAACCTCCTGACGAGAAGCTGTATTGGGATTTCAGCCGCGGCCACAGATAGAATCAGTAATCTGGCTGAGTTGAGTAAAACGCGGAGTATAAGGATAGACGAACAGCGAAAAGAGACGAACAACGTACACGGTCACAAGAAACGTTGAGCAGTGGTCTTCAGCTAGGATTTCTCTTAATCATGGAAGCCTTAATGAATTTCTGCACCGACGAGCCCTAGCAAGAACTGATGCATGCGATTGCTGTGCCCAGAAAGTGGCTGAATACAGGGATTCAGTAACTCACTAGGCTTCACGGTCAGTGTTTCGCAAGCAGAATTTAATCGGCCAAGGTCGACCAATACCTTAAATTGGTACCACGGGATCAAAGAGTCCCCAATAGATATTTAGTCTATCGGCCTGACGACCCTTTTTGGTTTTCTCAGTAATATGTAACACCGAGAAACATATTATGCCTGCAAGATAAGGTACTGCTCTCCTGCAGATTGAAAATGGTATGCCACGAAAAGCCATTATCATGAAAATTAGAAAACTAATTAAAACTAGTTGCTATATAACTTATCGGCCTAATATCTAGATCCCATCTACATGATTCTTGTCAGACGCTGTTCTCGATTAAAAAATTAGCTTAGCAAAGACCGATAGCTCGCTTCTCACGTATTAATCACGAATTCCGAACAATATCAGGGTACATTACGAACAGCCGACAAAAAGTCGAAGTAAAATCATCAAAAATGAGTAAATTGCTGGTAAGAAGTCGAAAAAAGCTGGCGCAAAACTGAGATAAGTTATTAAAAATTCGGAGATGAAAAAAGTTGAAAAAACCAGTAAAATGTTGGGTAAAAAGTACGTAAAAGTCGGAGAAAATGTCGGAAAAGTTGGAAAAATGAAGGAAAAAAATTAGGAAAATGGGAAAATCACTTAACAGGTTTTTCCTCAAAGATTTAAGAGCAAATGTAATTTTTTAATTACATTAAATTACTTTAAATTAGTTTTTTCATTATTGCAAGCTTTGCTCTATTTATTGCCTGCACCACGAGTCACGGTTAGTCCGGATTTTGTGCTGGCGTAATGATTGAGCCAGTATTTCCTTGAAAATATGGCCTAACATTGCTCTGACAGTCATATATTCCTTTAGGTTATTTGTGAAATCTGGCGTCTACGCCAAAAACTCAAGTAACAATTCCCTGACCTCAAATGTGAGCTTTGCCGTATCTATTACGAAACTGACAGAGTCGTAGGGAACAGAGGAAGAATGGGGCAGCAGAAAATTTATCAGATATTGTATTCCACACTTAATCTCAATTTTTCACATGGAAAAAATTGGTAAGGAAACCCTAATAATGTAAGGAGCCTTTCTGAGTTTAGGCGTGGGGTCTATAAAAGCAAAATGTTACCTTTAAAGATCCCGAATAACTGGTTTTAAAAGCCCCGATTAAAAAAGCCTGGCCGTGCTTTTAAGGAATATATCGGGTATCCAAACAAGGGCCTTAAGGATCATAAGGGAAAAATTAATTTGGGCCTGATTTCTGCATGGGACCCATCTAGCAGAATAAAAAAATATTAATTTCATTTTAAAATTGAGATTGATTTTTATTGGAAAAAAGACATTGCGTTCTTTGGGTTTGAGAAATTTCATGACGCAACTGACTTCCCAGATATAGTTGGAGGAAGGAGATGTGGAAGTGGATCTGAAAACCACTGTATTGTGGCTTGGGTATTGAATACCAACATTAACGTTAGATGGCGTCAATGTGGTGTATGGAAAAGTTGTTCCCTATGTCCAATAGGCATATGCCAAAAATCAATGCTGGGAACCACAACAATTTAGAAAAAGTCGTCCCAAAAGAAAATGAAATTCGCTAGCGAGGGGAGAGTGTAGGGAACTTATTACAGAGTAGAATTAAATTAAAGTAGTTTGAGGGGGTAATTATTAGTTGATCAATAGAATATAGCAATGATTATCTCCATTTTGGCCAATAAAGTCCGGAGAAAATTAGGAGAGGTCGTAGGGAGTTGAAAAAAAAATTGTTCCATAGTTTTGAGTGAGCAATTTTCAGGATTTTTTTTTTTTTTGGATTTTTTCCGGCTGCCGAATGTACTACCTGTAGTGGTTCTCTTCCATTTTGGTCAATAAAATCCAAGGAAAATTCGAAGACGACGTATAGGAGATTGGGTAATTAGTCAGTGCTGAGATTTAAGGACTTGAGGAATCTTAACACAAGGCAATTCCATCTTAACGCAGAACGTATTGGGAGCAGTGCGGTTTTGCTGTCTGAACGTATTGAGTGTGTGTAGAATTATGAAATTCATTAGGGACCTAAGGTGAGGGCCTAAAATGAGGATATTTAAATGTAGGAAATAGAAAATAATTATAAGAAAAGGTAATTCTTAAAGGGATATTATTTTTTGAAAATAAAATATTTTAATAAAGGAATTTTTGTATTAGATTATATAATTTTAAGACATTTTTCGGGAAATTTATTTATTTTTATGGGATATTTCGTGGAAAATTATTGGATATTTTTGTAGAAATATTTATTGAATTTTCTCGGAAAATTTCCAGTCAGATTTCATTCAAATAAAAATATCCCAAAAATATCCCAAAATATCCCCGTTCTAAAATCAACAATTTCAGATAGTTTCAGTTATAAAATATCGTAAAACATAAATTTAAGGATTATCGGTATAGGATTCAGAAGGAAACCTCTAAATCTCAGAAATCGATATACCAAAATTCGTATCATTCGCATAAAATTCCATTCCATCGTCAGCTATCCAAGCGACAACCGATACAAAATCAGCAACAAACGATGGTAAATTACATTTTAGCGTTGCCGCATTACCACGCAACACAAACTCATCAATAACCCGACTTTGATAGAATTGTTGTACGACTGTCAAGAAATAAAATTCGGTGATAAATCAAAAATAAAGTTTGGGGGTGGGATTGATGTTAAAATAAGAAGAAAGGAACGAAGGATTTTTATCAGATGAGAAATGATTTTGAAAACTACCAATTTCTTGTTCATTTCCCGGATAATAATTCATCCCATTCGTATCGGTCCATAAATCAACGGATACAAAATCGGCAACATATGATGGGATCTCACATTTCATAACGGCCGAATTTCCTCGGATTACATACTCATTATCAGCTTCCGATTCATATGATTGTATAACGACTATATGTATACCCGATAAATATAAAATAGAGAATTTTCTTTTTCAGATAAATCAAGGGAAATTTAGGTCAGGATTTGTATATTTGCTTATATAAATTTTCTCATATTTTCAAAAATATAATAAATTTGTCCAATAACCGTATAAACTGTTTGCGTTGTATGTTAGCTCGGTGCCATCATCCACATTTATCCAAGCCTCAACGTACACAAAATCGGCAACAAATGATGGAATTTTACATTTCATTACAGCTGAATTTCCCTTTATCACATATTCATTTTCCGCTTCGGTTATATAGAATTGGGACACAACTAATTGGATTTTCATTCAATTTTCCAACGCAAATAAATATATAGATGGGAAATAGAAAAATTAGAACAGTTTAACATTTAAGAGAAATTAATTAATAATAAAAATACACCAGATGTCTCAAAATGTCCTTTAATACCTGCCATTTTCTTTCAATTTTAACTTTAAAAGTAGCCCACTTTCAATTTCAAGACAAAAGAATAAACGAATGCAGGGGAAAGATAGAGTTGATTTTCCTGAGTCATAAAGTCCAAGATTCGTTTCGCAGAATTTTACCAAAATTTCACCATTCCAATTACTACTTTCGATAATATATTACTCAAAATTTCAATTAATTTCACCGATGCGTTCGAGAAATAAATGCTTCTAAAAAAAAATCGATGCATTTCCAAAAAAAAACAGTTGGATTTGGGATATCTAAAATTGAAATGCTAAAAAGGTCAGAACCACTTCAGAGAATTTCATCAAAATTATACCAGGCAAACTTCTATTTAACGTGATGTAAAACACGATATTTCAGTTAATTTCACCGATGCGTTCGTGAAATATTTGAAGCTAAACAAATCGGTACATTTCCTAACATTTGGAACATCGAAATTTGAAATTCTAGAACTCTAAAATTATACCTGGCAAACTACTACTTCATATAATATAATACACGAAATTTCAGATAATTTCACCGATGCGTTCGCGAAATATGTGGCTCTAAATAATACGTTACATTTCCTTATATTAAGAACCTCTAAATTTAAAATTCTACGGTACGATCCGTTTCGCAGAATTTGACCAAATTATTGCCAGGTCATTGGCTGCCCTAAAGATTAAAATTTCCAAAATTTCAACTAATTTCGCCGATGCGTTCGGCAAATATATGAATCTCGAGTAGTTGGTGACACCAAAACTTCTCAATGTCCCGATAGGCAGAAAATCGAGAAGTAAATAATTGGAAGGAGGTCGAAAATTAAGGGACGTTTCGGAATTAAATAAATTATACAACAATTTGATTATTTTTATTGAGCAAAGGGAATGAAATCCCACCATAATTATCGGACATTGTTATCACCGTTCCCGAATCATCAATCCAAGATTCAACACGTACAAAATCGGCCATAAACGATGGTATCGAACATTTTAAAATGGCCGCATTACCCTTAATCACGTACTCATTTAAAATTTCCGCTTCATAAAATTGATTAACAACTAAAAATGAAAAAAAAAAAAAATAAAAATTCAGGATAATAAATGATGAGATGGGGGGTTGGGTAGATAGGGTGGGTATTTTTGGGTAAAACATATCCAAACGATAATTAAATGTCTAACCATAATTATCGCTCGACTTTAATTCAACACCCTGTTCATCGATCCACAATTCCACCCGTACAAAATCGGCGACAAACGATGGTATCGCACATTTAAGGATCGCTGAATTACCCTTTATCACATATTCCATTAGTATGTCGGCACCGTAATATTGATTAACCACTGTGTTTTTTTATAAATTAATAATTTATATTTAATAAGAAAAATTAAAGGAAAGGTGGGTAAAAAGGGGTAGAGAAAAATCCCGCTATCCATCGATGTAATAATTTTTAATTTCTATTATACCAAAATCTGGTGATGGTAGAAATTCGCTGTTATCGCTGCCCACCCATGCTTCAACTTTTACAAAATCAGCAACGAAGCTGGGTATGTTACATTTTAGGACAGCTGTGTTTCCTTTGATGACGTATTCTGATACTACTTCAGCTTCATAGTATTGATTTACGACTGTGTAGATTTGGAAGTTGCGAGTTAGATTTTCAATAAATAAAAAAAATTAAAGGGAAATTTTATTCATTTTCATTACGTAATAAAATTTCCCGAATATGTAACTTTCCACGAGATTGTCAGAAAAATTCTATAAAAATCGAAGGTTGGAGTCGATTTTTCTCGCCAAAACGAAAAATTTTCGGGATTTTAAAATATATATGATGGAAGGCCCCAGGGCCGACTTGAGTCGCCGGGCCCTCAATAAGTTGCTAATTTTCAAACCAATTTATTTAATGTAGGCTAAATTCAAAAGCTCTAAATAAATTTGAAAATCCGCAAAGAAGCTTAAAGTTTTGAATCACATTTTATACATTTTGAAATCTAATATTAATCCGTTTAATTAAATTTCAATCAAATCTGAAATTTTCCTACAAAAGCTCCAAAAAAGCTTAAAAGCTCAAGAAATGTTTTGGGTTTGGAACATATTGTTATTCGTGTTGACACCTTATTTTCTATCCAAATAAATTAACCGCAACGAAACTTAAAATGTTACGGCGAAAGCTTCGCATAAACTTACAAGCTCACCGAAAGCTTTAAGTTTTGAATAAAATTTTATACGTCTAATTTTTAATTAAAATACATAAATAATAATCAAATCTAAAATGTTCCTACAATTGCTGTGCGAAAGCTTAAAAACTCAAGGAAAGCTTTGGGTTCGGGATATAAATTAATGAAATCAGAATCTGACATATCTCTATCGGATACCTCCACCTTAGAATTTGTCAGGACATTTGGGGAGGCTTTTAAATTTTCCTTAGGGGTTATTCCAGTATTTCTATGAGCTTAGAATTCTTCCAAATTCACAATTTTACGTAATAAATGCCGGAATCAGTTAGAATTCAACGGAAAGTTCAAAGAAATAGACAATATTCTAGAGAATCTAGAAAATCTAGGAAAACTGTTAAAAAATGTCAGAAAATAGAAGGAATTACTAAGAAAAAGTTCATATTCTTTTGGCGAAATTGGGAAATCTTAGTTCTTTGGATGCTAAAAGTAGTCGTCTTATTGATGTTATGAATGAACAAATTATAAACTGTCGATTGTTCCTTCAAGTCCGACCCATTTGAGTATTTTTGCAGATAGTGGATGGGAGAGGTAGAGAACATGTCCCTAAAGTTGGAAAAAGTCAGATAAATTAATTTTAAGATAAGATAATTTGGGAAATATAGTCGGAATAGTCAGAACCAGTTGGGCCCAACATTTCAAATCCATTAATTTCCACATCTAATATGTATCTCCGGAAGCGAACCAGATATCGAGACTAAATTAAGACAGATATTTAAGGTCCCTTCTTTTTTCTGAATTAACAATTATACTCCTCATTGAGTCTGGTATCATCAGCCAATTTGGAAATTTCAAGTTTAGGTCAAATTTTAAAGTATAGTAATTTATCTCGCAAGGAGACACAGTTTAAATATCGCTCAGTTATGTAAGGAGATACTTTATATCTCTGAGGTATAAATTAAAATACCCCAATCTTCTGCTTTTAAGATACGGTTAGCTAACAAGGGCTTTCTGTCCGGTCCCCCTAAATGCCAAGCAGATCCAAAAGCTGGCTGGTTTGAAAGATCCCAATCCCAATTATCAACAGTCCCCATTAAAATTACTCGTATTTATCGACTTTCTAATTATTTGAGAGTAATTGTCTGAAACCCGAACTTTCTTTTAGGACCTCTAACGGTCACGTTAAACTTTGTAAGATAGACATTTCCTTACACAGTCCCTACTGCGTAGAGCTGAATGAACTAAAAGCGTGAATCTGTTCAGAGATGCCTTGAAAAGCAAACCAACGGCCAACTTAAAGATATTCCTTCTAAAACCTAACCGAATTCCGTAATGAAGGTTAGCATGTTTTTTCAGGTGCCTAATTACTACCTAAAAAGTCATCAGTTAGGAAATTATATTAAAATACAGCTTATACCCATACAGCTTGTATTACTCTAAAGCTAAATCGCGAGATCAATTTTAAAATTGAAAATTTGGTTAAGAGAAGTTGGCCAAATTTGACTGAACTAATTTTTCTCGGGGAGCCGATGAGCTATATGATGAGAATAATTTCAGAGTTTCGAGATAAAAAATTATTTAACCGAATTAGGAGCTTTCCTAAAAAAATTGATTAATTTCCAATACATCTCTTTGTAAATCGCGAGATCAATATGAAAATTAAAAATTTTGTTAAGAAAAATCGGCCCAATTTGTCTGAAATTATTTTTCCTGGATAGTCAATAAGCTAAGCGATCAGAATAATTTCAAAGTTTTAAGTTAAAAAATTATTTGATCGAATTAGGTGCTTTCATTAGGAAAATTGATTAATTTCCGATACATCTCCTTATAAATCAGGAGATCAATTTTGAAATTAAAAATTTGGTTAAGAGAAATTGGCCAAATTTGGCTAAACTTATTTTTCCCGGAGAGCCGATGAGCTAAATGATAAGAATAATTTCAGAGTTTCGAAATAAAAAATTATTTGACCGAATTAAGAGCTTTCGATAAAAAATTGATTAATTTCCAATACATCTCTTTGTAAATCGCGAGATCAATTTGAAAATTAAAAATTTTGTTAAGAAAAGTCGGCCCAATTTGTCTGAAATTATTTTTCCTGGATAGTCAATAAGCTAAGCGATCAGAATAATTTCAAAGTTTTAAG